>MU224958.1:38946-86098 GCA_018584345.1 Thuja plicata | reverse complement strand
ATATATAAAGATATAAATGGTATTTATGTTAGTATTCATGCAGTTATGGTGTATCGGAATTCAAATAATATGCTAAATTTTCCATATTACACTATTTCCCACAATGATGCATTTTAAAAGAATATGATAATGAAGCTACTATGATGATAATCTGAACTAGATAGGGCTAAGTAAGGAAAATAGAATAGAACACTACAGGAGATGAAAAGATAGATTTACAGTTAAAATATGACACTTGCAAAATCTATAGGATTACAAACAGAATATGCATATATCTGAGACTAACTATAGCAAATGCAGAAGGGAGGAAGAAGGGAAATATTCTGACAATATATACCTATTTAAAGAAGATACAAAGAATGTAGGAGGACAAATGGAAGAAGGAATATTTCATGCAAATTATATGGTAACATTAGTACTTGCATTTTAAATAGGAAATAATAGTTTAGAAAGTACAATAGGTAGATTAAATGAAATTCTGGATAGAACTATCTTAATAATCTCTAATTTTGAAGTCTAAACACAGCTGTAAGGTTAGACCTCAGGTTAGGGATTATCAGTTTATTTATGTCTCCTCTCTTGTTGTTTTTAAAGATTTGTTTTGGGAATTAGCAATGATGCTAAGATGGAAGAGGGGTTCTAACAGCTTCGAGTACACTCGCAGAAATGTATATATAAGCTTTCAGAAGTAACAGATAAATGCATTAATAGTTATAGAAGATTAGAAAGAAGATCTTTTTAGTTAGATTCTCATGTCAATGTTTTAAATGTATGGCAACCATATAATACATAGAGCTCTAGAAAATACTTGATGATTTTAAATGATTTTAGATGAAGAACTGTATCCCTTTCCTGAACGATTTATTTTTCATGAGGTAGGCAGAGTATAGTCGATAAATAAGATGTATAGACTAGATATATTGTTGGAGAGATTGCTACAATGTAGACAATTGTTATTTTTTCATTGATGTCAAACCTTAACTAGTGAGACTATTGTTGTATGTTTGAGTACCTTATCCATTGATTGATGAAGATTTGAAAGAATGAGATAACAATTGGTATCATAGCACATTTCTCTTGAAATTTTTTGAAGGTACTTGGAGATAAAGATCAATATGTATAAAAGGGATGGACCGAAGATTAACAAGGAAAACTTTCCTGCATGGAAAAGTTTGATGAAACTTCACTTGGCTAGTATTGGTGATTCTGCTAAACGACATATTGAAACAGAGTATGTAGCCCCTACTGGAGTTTTGAATGCTGCACAATTAAGATAAAAGCATGAACATAATCAAGCAATACTGGAACTTGCATCATCTCATAACTATCATGAATTTGAGGACATCAAGGATTGTACAAGCGCAAAGCAGATGTGGGATTCCCTTGCAACCATTTATGGAGGTGATACAAATGTACTAAGAGCCAAATCTGAAAGCTTGAGAGGTAAGTTTGACAATTTAAAAATGCAAGAAGGAGAAAATATGGTGCAATATTATGATAGGATAAAGGAAGTTGTAAATGTTGTTAGAGGAGCTAAAGGAACCATTGATGATGATAGTATCATGACAAAGTTATTGAGAACACTTCTTCCTATTTATGCTATTAGAGTATCTGCAATTCAAGAACTGAGATGTACTCCTAATAACAATTTAACTCTGGAAATTTTGGAAGGCAGACTTACTGCATTTGAGATGTCAAATTCTGACAATTATACTCCACAAGCTATTGAATATGCATTCAAGTCACAGATGGTCATCAGAAAATCAAGGAAAGGAAATAAATTTGTGGACAGTGACAGTGACACCTCAGATGATGATCTAGAAGAGATTGGGGCACTTATGGCAAGGAGATTAGCTAGAGGAAAAGGAAAATTCAAAGGTAAACTTCCTATTATTTGTTTTTCTTGTAACAAAGTTGGTTATATTGCTGCTAGATGTCCTGACAAGAATGATAAAGGATGACCGAGACTACAGAAAGTACAAGGATTACAAAGACAAAGGTAAGAAATCTTGCTATATAGTTGAAGAAGCTTCTGACAGTGAATCTGATAAATCTGATGAAAATGATATAGAAGTTGTGTATGTTGCAATGAAAGATGATTCTGATGATGATGAGAAAATTGCACTAATTTCTTATATGAGTAAAGGTTATCATTGGATTATTGACAATGGTTGTTCACATCACATGACTGGTGATAAGGACAAATTTGAAACCTTAGATCAATGTAAAGGTGGATATGTTAAGTTTGGTAATGATACACCTTTTAGAGTTAAAGGGAAAGGATCAATTCAACTAACTAGCAAGATTAGATGTGATGATGTATATTGGGTTGATGATCTTAAGTATAATTTTCTGAGTGTTTCACAGCTGAACACTTCTGGTTACAGAGTTGAATTCCATCACAGGAAAGGAAAGATGTATGATGCCAATGGAGAATTAGTTGGAGGTGGTGAGCAAACTAAAGGTAACTTGTTCTATCTGGATTAAGCTGAAGAGACATGCTTGTTTGCACAATATAATGGTGTTTGGTTATGGCATAAATAGGCTATGTCATGTTAACTTTGCTAACTTGGTAAGCATAAGTAAATTGAAAAAGGTTAGAGGGCTGCCTAAGTTAAAGAAACCTGAGAATGCAATGTGTAAGCAATGTCAATTGGGCAAAATGACTAAATATAGTTTTAAGAGAAAAACTCATACTTCTGAGAATATTTTGTAATTGGTTCATACTGACCTTTGTGGACCTATTGGTGAGAAAAGTTACTGTGGAGACAAATATTTTATTCTATTTGTAGATGACTACTCTAGGATGATGACTGTTAAGTTTCTCAAAGAAAAATCTGATGCATTTCAGTTATTTAAGTGGTACTTGGCAAAAGTTGAAAAGGAAACAGGTAAGAGTCTAAAATGTCTGAGATCTAATAGAGGAGGTGAGTTTATTTCTAATGAGTTTAACAGGTTCTGCAATGACCGAGGGATAAAAAGATAGATTTCAGCACATAGGACACCACCACATAACTGTATAGCTAAAAGAAGAAATTGATCTATTATGGATTGTGCTAGAACATTAATGATGGAGAAAAATGTTGCACAGAAATATTGGAGAGAAGATGTGAGTATAGTTGTTTATACCCTGAACAGAGTACAAGTCAAGAAAGGTACAAATACTACACCTTATGAGATATGGTATGGACATGCACCTATTGTAAGTTATTTTAAATTCTTTGGGAGTAGATGTTTTATACTGAAGGATAATAGAAATGGTAAACTTGATGATAAAGGAGAAAAAGGCATATTTCTTGGATATTCTACTAAGAGTAAGGCATACAAATGTTTGAATTCTAACACTAATAAAATTGTGGAAAGTGAAAATGTTAGAATTGATGAATATGCAGAAAGAAATGAAGTTGAAAGCATGATTGAGCCTGAAAGTTATAGATCATTCACCTATCTTGAAGAGGAGGATTCTAACAAAACTGAAAATGAAGTTGCCGAGCAACAGTCTGCACCTACTGAGACACAGAACAAAATTGTTGGGCAATAGGAGGTGACCTCCAAGCTATCTGATGGAGATTTCAAGTCACAGTTTCACCCTGAACTGAACTTGAATGATCAAACTGAAGCTGAAAAAGAGCCTACTTTGGCAAAGTGTGTAAGAAGGAACCATAAACTTGATCAAATCATAGGAGCAAAGGATTATGCATTTATGACAAGAGGCAAATTAAGAGAAGACACATGTTCTCTATGTGATTTTGAGCCTAAGACATTAAAAGATGCTTTGGACAATGAAGACTGGATTCAAGCCATGAATGAAGAGATAAACCAGATTGAAAAGAACAAGACATGGACACTAGTATCGAGACCTGACAACAAAAATGTAATTGGTACAAAGTGGGTATTCAGAAATAAGCTGAATGAACATGGAGAGCTGACAAGGAATAAAGCAAGACTGGTATGCAAAGGTTGTGCAGAAGAGGAAGGAATTGACTATGGAGAGACATTCACCCCAGTTGCAAGATTGGAGGGTGTGAGAACTCTACTTGCATATGCAGCCTACAAAGGATTTAAAGTATATCAAATGGATGTGAAGTCAACATTTCTAAATGGGATATTAGAAGAGGAAGTATATATTGAACAAGTTGATGGATTTGTTGACCCAAGTAAGAGGAACATGGTTTGCAGACTTCACAAGGCATTATATGGACTGAAACAAGCACCCAGAGCATGGTATGAAAGATTGCACAATTATCTGATGAAGATTGGATTTGCAAGAACAATGACAACAACAATCTGTATTTGAAAACAGAGCAAGGCAAAGGAATTTTATTGGCTGAAATTTTTGTTGATGACATCATATTCAGTGGACAAGATATGATATGTAAAGCATTTTCAAAAGAGATGCAAACTGAATTTGAAATGTCTATGTTTGGTGAGATAAAATTCTTTGTTGGATTACAAATACATCAAATGAATAATGGTATCTATATTACTCAATCAAAATATATCAAAGAGATACTGAAAAATTATGGTATGGAAGATTCAAAACCAGTGAGTATACCCGTGGCTACTAGACAGAAATTGACAAAGAATGATGATACAAAAGAGATAAATCAAACACTGTACAGATAATTGATTGGTAAGCTACAATATATTGTACACAGTAGACCTGATATTGCATTAGTAGTTGGAATTGTTGCTAGATTTTTTGCTAATCCAAAAGAGACACATATAATGGCAGTAAAAAGAATTATGAGATATTTGAAAGGTACAGAAGACTATGGCCTATATTACAAAAGGAATGACAAGTTTGAACTCATAGTCTATATTGATTCTGACTGGGCTGGTAATGTTGATGATAGAAAAAGCACCACAGGAGGAGTATTTATTTTGGGGAAAATATTAGTTTCCTGGACAAGAAAGAAATAGAATTGCACCTCACAATCTACAGTTGAAGACAAGTATGTGGCAGTAGCAGTTAATTGTTCAAACATTATGTGGTTGAAGATACTACTGAAAGGTATGAAGGAGGAGATCATAGAACCAGTTGTCATATATTGTGATAACACGAGTGCCATTAGTATTTCTAAAAATCATGTAATGCACTCTAAGCCAAAACATATAGCTATCAAGTATCATTACTTGAGGGAGCTAGTTCAGAAAAAGGAAGTGAGACTGGAATATGTGAACACTAAGGAACAGTTGGCAGACATATTTACAGAAGTGTTACCCAAGGATACTCATGAGTATCTAAGAGGTAAATTGGGGTTAATTCCCCTAGCAGAGGCTAAGTAGTGTTGATTGGTACTGTTGCATCAAATGTTTTAATCAGAACACTTGACACATTGATGCACAGTAAGTCACATTTTTAGGATGCTGCCTAAAAACTGTGAAGTAAAAGACAAGACCAGAAAAAGAAGATCAGTCATACACAAAGATGACAGGAACAACATGATAAAAATATTAGAATAGGAGAATCATCATAATGAAGATGACAACATCTTTGGCATTGTTTTCAAAGAGGGAGATTATTGCTAAAACAACAGATACAAGGGAGATATTACTAAAAGAGGGAGATGAACAGTAACAGAAAAAATTTCAGTAAGATTATAGACACAGAGGGAGTCAGAATGAAGCTAAAGACATTAATGAACATTTCTTCATATCAAGAACACAGACACTTTTTGGATTGTATGGTAACTTTTGTTGGAAATCATTGTTTTACAGTTTAGTGTTGCCATCAATGCCAAAGAGGGAGATTGTTAGAAAGATTTCTACAATGTAGACAATTGTTATTTTGTTATTGATGTCAAACCTTAACTGGTGAGACTGTTGTTGTATGTTTGAGTACCTTATCCATTGATTGATGAAGATTTGAAAGAATGAGATAACATATATATGGTGTATCTCTTCTCAAAATATTGTTCTTCTAAAATAAGAATGAAATAACCTTATAATATGTAATAATAGATCATGAGGGCTTTAGCTGGTGCTGTTAAAATGTATATTATAGAGTTATAAATTTCAATTTATAGGTATCATTTCTTCATAATACATAAATAGATACATAAAAATAATGAATATATATATATTCACAAAACATTGAGATGGGCATAAGATGGAATTCATGGATTGTAAGAGGATTTATTAACACTGAGCAGAGATGTATCTTCTAGTGTATGAAATGATACTAAGCATAAGGAACTGACCTTATTCATTCAAAGAATAAAATTGTCATTTATTTACCTTTCCAATTGTATCTTAAAAAAAAACTAAGTCACAAGGATGTAAGTATGTGTATAAGATAGGTTATGCAAGTACAGGTATTGCAAGTATGAATTGATTGTATACACCCAAAGTATGTGAATAAGATAGGAAATACAGGGAAAGGTATGGATAAAGAATCAGAGTACAAGGTAGTCATAATATAGATCGAAAAAGACATGTTTTTCAGAGGAAAAATAACAATCAGCAAAATAGAGATACCACATATTACAAGGATCAAGTAGAACATACTGGCAATATATCACATGAAAATTCTATAATGTACTTTAATAGAGTGTATATGTATCTTTGTCCACAAATAAATGGATAGATCCATTTCTGATGTAAATGAGGGAATGCCCTCATATATTTATGTAACTGTTGATCTGGACTTCAGACCCGGGCTAGACTAGAGGTTATCTTCTCCATTCTTTCCTACCAGTGCCCGCAATGAATGGAGATTTGTAATTTAAAATTTATATTAATAAAAAAATTTGGCCTCGGCCTTTTACCAATAAAAAAAAAAAAAACATATGATATGAAAATATCATCAATCCAAAAGTATCCTCTTTCTTTTTACAATCTTCTCAATATCCTCATCACAAACTCCTCTTAACTGCTGCAACTCCTTATATTACTTTTTATTTTTCACGAGTGTTTACTCCCCCAGACTTTATACTCCCCCTTACTATATACTCCCCCTTTGACATCAATGGAAAAGGGTGCCAAATACAAATAAGCATAGGTACTACTCCTGAAGTAAAGTAGTCAACCATTCATCAGTCACCAAGAAATGATGCACTTGATGCAAATTATAATCAAACTCAAGAAAGGGAATTACTCCCAGCTTCTCCCTGAGGATACTCAAAAGTATCTTTTGATAAAGGCTTCGTAAATATGTCTGCCAACTAGTGTTCTTTGGTCCTCACATAATCCAACTTTAGTTCTTTCTCTGCAAATTTTTCTCTTAGAAAATGATATTTTATTTCTGTGTTTTGTCTTTGCATGAATCACAGGGTTCTTTGACATATTGATAGTGCTAGTGTTGTCACAATGAATAACAATAGGATAATCAATCTAAATTCCAAAGTCTTTAATCATTTGTTTGATCCAAACAATTGTGGAAAAATTTAATGCTACTGCTACATACTCAGATTATGTTGTTGACTGAGAAATATAGTTTTGCTTCTTGCTTGTCCAAGTAACCAACCTGTCTCCAAGAAATACTGCTCCCCCTGAGGTACTCTTTCTATCATCAACACAACCTGCCCAATCTGCATCTGTATACACACGAAGTTCTACATTTTTAGAGTTAAGATACCATAAACCATAGTCTATAGTCCCCTTTAAGTATCTAAATATTATTTTTATATCCATTAAGTGATTTTGTTTAGGTTCAATTACAAATCTTCCAACAATCCCAACTGCGTTAGAAATATTAGGTCTAGATTGAGTGAGATATATGAGTTTTCCAATCATAGACTTGTATAGTGTTATGTCAACTATTGTAGAATCATCATCTTTAGAAAGCTTTCTTCCTGTTATCATGGGGGTGCTTATTGGCTTACAATCTTCCATCTTGAATTTCTTTAATATCTCCTTCACATACTTAGACTGATTTATGAATATACCTCTTTCTGTTTGTAGTACATTTAATCCCAAAAAGTATTTTATAGGTCCAATCATGCTCATTTCAAACTTGCTCTGCTTCTCTTTAGCAAAGTCTGCACTAAGCTTGTCATTACCACCAGAAATAATGTCATCAACAAAAACAGCAACAAGTAATAATCCTTCAGGTGTCTCTCTTATGAATAAGTTACAATCTGCTGCTCCTTTCTTGAATCCAATCTTAATTAAGTATCCATCCAATCTTTCATACCATGCTCTAGGGGATTTCTTGAGTCCATAGAGGGCTTTCTTTAGTCTACATACCATGTCAGGTTTGTTTGATAAATTAAATCCTTCAGGCTATTCTATGTAGACTTCTTCCTTCAAGTCATCGTTCAAAAAGGCTGACTTAACATCCATCTGATATACCTTAAAGTTCTTGAATGTTGCATAGGCTAAAAATAATTTAATATCTTCCAGTCTGCTCATAGTGGAAAATGTATCAGAATAGTCAATTCCTTCTCTCTGTGCATATCCTTTACATACCAGTCTTGCTTTGTTTCTTACCACTGTACCATCTTCATTCATCTTCTTTCTGAATATCCACTTGGTTCCAATCACATTTCTGTCACAAGGTCTAGGGACCAATTCCCATGTGTCATTCTTAATTATCTGATCTAATTCTTCTTGCATTGCATTCTGCCAATCTGAATCATTACAAGCATCTTTAACACTTAAAGGTTCAATTTGTGAAAGTAAACATACCTCTTCATCAACTGTTAAACCTTTTTCTTTAGACCTTGTCAAAAATTTACTGCTCTGATCTCCAATGATATCTGCTTTTGAATGGTATCTAAATGTGTATTTTGGAACTTTAGGTGTGACACTCTCATCTGTAATCTGTGATTCCTCTTCACTTGGTTCAGGGTTATTGCATGATACATCAATACAGTCAAACATTTCTTTAATAACTATTTCTTTACTGACAGGTCTAGGTTCATCTTCAATCATAGGTGCATAATCATAGTATCTCTCTTGAATCATGAACTTCTCATAAATCTTCACATGCGCACTTTCAATGATTTTCTTTAATCTCAAATTAAAACATCTGTAATCTTTGCTTTTAGTAGAGTAACCAAGAAAAATACCTTCATCACTTCTAGCATCAAACTTACCAACACCATCATCTCTCTTGATGTAACACTTGCTTCCAAATATTTTGAAGTATTTTACTGTAGGTACATTACCAAACCAAAGTTCATAAGGTGTCTTGTTTGCATCTGGCCTTAGTTGAATTATGTTGATAGTATATACTGATGTATTGATTTCTTCTCTCCAATAGGTGTGTGCAACTTTTCCTTCAATCATGATAGTGTGTGTTATGTCAAGTATGATCCTATTTCTCCTTTCTGCAATTCATTATGTTGAGGGGTTCTAGGTGCACTTAGCTATCTTTTGATCCCATGTTCTTTGTCGTACTCATAAAACTTGTCAGAGGTGAATTCTCCTCATCTATCATATCTCAGACACTTTATCTTTAATCTAGACTTATTTTCAACTTTAGTTTTGAATATTTTCAACTTCTCAAAAGATTCAGATTGATCTTTCAAGAATGCAACCCACATCATTCAGGAAAAATCATCAACAAAAAAAATAAAATACCTTTCACCATAATATGATCTTGTTTGAGTAGGTCCACATAAGTCAGTATGCACTAGATCTAATTTGTTCTTTGCAGAGTTTTGTTTGCTTCTGAATGAGTTCCTCACATGCTTTCCCATCACACATTCCTTGCACATAGTATCAATTGGTCTTGCAATACTAGGAAGGTCTCTTATTGCCTTTACATTTCTTATCTTTACTATGTTGTCAAAATTGATATGACAAAGTCTTTTGTGCCAGAACCTACTGTCATCCACTTTTGCAAAAAAACAACTTACTTCTAAGTTGTGTTGAAAGACATTACCTTTAGTCTTTGAACCTGATGCAATCAAATCTCCTTCGTTGTTTTTAATGATGCACTTCTTGTTTTTGAATTCCAATTGATATCCTTTGTCAAGCAACTATCCAACACTTAGTAAGTTATGATGTAAACCATCAACATACAAAACATCATCAATTTTGTTCTTTCCATCTAAAGTGATAGCTCCTCTACCTATGATAGGCTTAGGAGTGTTATCTCCAAATCTAACCATGCCACCTTTGTACTTATCTAGATGTACAAATATATCTTTGTCTCCTGTCATGTGATGTGAACACCCAATGTCAATGATCCAGTCTATTCTGATGTCTTCTTGGGAAACTAATATCAATTATTGTGACTTCTTTTCATCTTCAATGTCCATTTCATCAAACATTTTTTCAGTATCTTCAATTATAATGAATCCAATTTCATCTTCTCTTGAATCATTATTTGTCACTCCATCTTCAGTATAGTAGCATTCCTTTGTATATTTAGGCTTGTAATCTGTTCTAAACTTCTTGACTCTTGTAGGGCACTTGGATGCAAAATGGCCAATTTTGTTACATGAAAAGCATTTGAATGGTAATTGTCCTTTAGATTTCTCTTTTCCTTTTCTTTCTTTCTTATCGATCATAGAAATGATTTTTTCTAGTTATTTATCCTCTTCTTCTTTATCAAAATCACCAGAAGTGCTCAAATATTTCTTACCATGGACTGAGGCTTTGAAGGTTGTTTCAATTTTAGGTTATGTCTTCAATATTGATATCTCAAATGCAGAAATTTTGCTGATCAAGGTTTCTCTCATGAATTCTTTTGAAAATTGCATAGTCTCATCTAAGATGTTTATCTTTCTCTCATAATCTGTTGTCAGTGTAGTCATCAATTTATCCATTATCTCTTCCTCTGAAATTTCTCCACCATTATTTCTGATTCCTAAAATTGCTTCATTAATCCTCTGATTGTAAGCTCTGATGTTTTCTTTAGGTAGCATCTCTAAATTGTTGTATCTCTTCTTCCATGTCTTTCTACTTGCATTCTTTGCTTGGATGTCTCCTTCAAACATGTCTTCTAGGTACTTCCATATTGAATAGGCTTTATTTTCTTTCTTAATCTCAGAAGATTCACTATCAGATAAGGAACTTATAAGGGCTTCTTTGGCAATTGCATTTTGGGTGAATACTTCCTTTTGTTTAACAGTAGAATCTTCTTCTGCAAGGTCTTTCAAAGTAGGAACATCAATTGCTTGGGTAGCTGCCTCATAGATCTCAAAACCAATGCATTGTAGGAGTGTTATCATTTTGTTCTTCCAGTCAAGATAATTCTCTCCATCAAACTTAGGACTCTCTTTTCTAAAGTACGCCATTTGATCTACCTTAAGCTGTTAAGATTTCTCTCCAAGGCACTTGGCTCTAATACCAATTATTAGGAATAGTCCCAAGAGATAACTGAGAGGGGGGGTGAATCAACTATCTACAAGATTCAATTCTTTATTCAATTAAGTATAGAATAAAATTAACCATAAACACAATAAGATAACATAGATAATAACACCGCAAGTTTGGTTACGGGGTAACCCATAATAGGTAAAAACCTCGGTGGGAATTAGCACCCACAAAGAACTGTACTAGTGTATAATGATCCTTGTCAGAAGATCTTACAACCCTGTTAGGAGTTGATCTTTACAATGCAATAAGTACAGAGACTTGGTCAAAGGTCAAACCCTATTAGGAGTCTTTTACAAATAACCCTATTAAGGGTGAGGACACACTGTCCAAGAGCACACTACTCAAATGATGAAGGCTGCAACCTTCTGCAAAACAGATATTTCTAATTGAACTATTTAAGTAGACCTACTGTCTTGATCAGTTCTAGTGAATTGTAAACACTCTCTGCTTCTTCACATAGATCTTCAACTTATGAATGATGTGTCTTTACTATCCCAAAACATCATACATCCTTCTCTGTTCTTTTTTGATATCTTTTTCTTTTTCTTCTTCTTGGCAATCAAAAATGAACTGCTATAAGTATCTTCCTCCAAAAATAAGATTACGTCTATTGTAGGAAGCTCTTCAACAACTTCCTTGTTGGCTAAACTAAGCACACAACATAATTAGAACCACGCAACTCAAGATGAGTAGGTGCGTCGCTTCACACAGTTGGCTCCACCAAATTAACTCAAACTTCAGTCGCATGATGAAACACGTTAAGCACTCTTAACCAAAAATTTTGAACTCTCAACTAAACATGAATCCAAACATGCATATCCCAAAGATAGGTGCAACTGAAGAAATAAAGAAATTACTGATGACTCTTAATATACAATCTTCTAAAACTGTAACTGGCAAAGAGATCAACATAACTCAACTTGAAATACACAACTGAATCTGCGTGTACGAACATATCATAATAAATATGTCTACAACACAAAAATAACCGTGTAAGGCTCCAACATGTCCATACATAGGATTACATACAGAATGATGTTGTATACTATATGTTGTCATCAATGACAAACATACAATCAACTATTTACACAAAGGCAAATCTCCAACAAAACCCAAATCACAAACTGTTACAAATGATTGAATGAGTATAAGACATAATTCAATGACCTATGTATCTATGATAAAATTATAAAATCTAAAAATAGTTAGTAGCCATGTTCAATTAAAATGAAACAAATATTTGAAATTATCCACAAAACCAAAGAAAACACACAATAGAGGAAAATTGAGCACAATCTAATATGATTTCTTCTATTTATTAAATGAATACAAAATCTAAGGTTTAAGAATGAAACTGTAGATATTTTTAAGTGTTATTACCTTTCATAATTGGTGAACAAAAACTTCATAAACTGTACAAAAAAACTCCCTGATTATAATGGGTCTGTAGGTTTTTATAGAACTAAGAAACTTTACAGCCTCTAAAACCTGTAACCAAAAGGCCTCTACATATTTGACACATGCAGATCTCGTGATGGTAGTTGTTACATGTTGGAGATTTGATTCTGAACAGTTGATTGATTGTATGTTTTTCATTGATGACAACATATAATACACAGCAGCACTTCTGTATGTACTTATCCATATGATGACATGAAGACTTGCGTGGATAGATACATGTTGTTGACATGTTTATTATGCTATGTTCATACACGTAGATCCAGATATGATGTTTTAGTAAAGATATGTAATTTGTTATTGACGGTTACAGTTCTGGAGGAATAACGGTTTAAGGCCGACGTATGTAACGTGTTTATTGAGTTGCGCCTATATTCAAGATATGTGTGTGTATATTCATGATGAGTTATGAGTTTTTGATATTAATCTAAAGGCACCAAACATATTTCAAGAAGATTACAAAGTTATGGTTAAATTGGTGAAGCTGACTTAGTGAAGCGACGCGTCTATTCAGTTTATACTTGCGCGGTTGTAATTATGCTTACGCGCTTAGTAGAGCCAACAAGGATGTTATGAAGAGTTTTCTAACAGGTCCCATGATCTCATACTTGGTGTATGTACTTATAGAAGGTCATTTGTGATAAGAATAGTTGCGAAAGCCAGAGATAAGAAAAGCAGAGCAGAGTGTTAAAGCAGCAGAGCTATATTTATCATATGTTGATAATATAGATATTAAAGTAGAAGCTTTCAGAACATAGAGAAGATTATTGTAGTGATTTACAAAAGGTTAAAGCATCGGCGCACAAAAGGAATTGATCAAACAAGCAGTGTCACAAACAGCAATTCACCTTGTTGGTACAATGTGTATCAAATAACCAGAAGGTTGTATCCTTCACCACTTGGACAGTGAGTCCTTGGACATTGAGTCCACCACCCCTAATAGGGTTATTGTAAAAGACTCCTAACAGGTTCAGACCCTTAACCAAGTCACTATACTACTACATTGTAATGAATAACTCCTAACAGGGTTGTATGATCTTTTAACAGGGATTACTACAAAATATATAGTTCTTTGTGGGTACTAATTCCCACCGGGGTTGTTACCATTTGGTTTCCCCGTAACCAAATTGATGTTTTGTGTAATGTGTTATCTGAATGTGCATTTACTTTGTATCAATCTGGATTAATAAGTATTAGAAAAAGATAAAGTTGCTGATAACTGATTCACCCCCCCCCCCCCTCTCAGTTATCCCTAAGTATTCTAACATTACAAACATTTCTCTCTGCATCATTACTCTCTGTCCACATGCGTAGCATGCATGCCACATGTTCCTTTTTCAAATTCCTCACAATCATGAGGGTGGAACTTTCCATTCCCACTCAAAGTGATAAATACCTTTTGGTGCACGGAAGTGGTTTCCTTTTAGGTCAAATATGCCTCAAGATTCTTATCTAGAAGTAATTATTTGGTTTGAAGGATGTGGGTCCCACATGTTCATTGATCGATGCGATTGCAAATTGGACATGTGGCACACTAGTGTGAATTTTTTTGAATTTTTCTTCCTTTGGACCTTCAAACCTTCGTGATGCCGTCATGTATTACCTTCTATAGTGGGATCTATTTGAAATTAAAATCCTTGAATACAAAGAGCTTGTGAATTTGGTAGAAACTGTGTCATTTTGGCACTTGGTGAGCCCAACTTGAAGAGGACATAACTTTTTTCTTGATGCTGAGAATTTGAAACCACTTTGTTAATACTATAAGGTCTAATATTACTGAGAGGGGGGGTGAATCAATAATATATCAGATCTATAACAATCTTCAATTCATTCAACACCATAAACCACATTCATCAACTTTAAACCTTATGCATGAAATAAACAAAGTGACCAAACAATCATCCACACATGCAACAAAGTAACACCATTATTTTATGATGGAAACCCTGATTAAGGGTGAAAAACACAATGGATATTAGCACCCACAAGTATTTTCACTCTTCTAAAATTCCCCCTATTAAAGGACTAGCCCTGTTAGGAGCTTACATTGATACCCGATTAGGAGTAGACCCTGTTAGGAGTCACCCGGTTAAGGGATTTACCTCTAGCCCTATTAGGAGCCTTACCTTGTTAGGAGTAACCTTGTTAATGGATTTCATACCCTAGCTAAATTTCCACCATGTTAAAGGATTTAAAAATTGGACATGTTAAAGTCTACCTGATTAAGGGTTTTTCTTGTAGAAATTATTAGGAATAAACAAGTACAATGATATGGGTTTAGCACACCTCATCTACTTTTTCAGTTCCAATTAAGCACAACACTTCTACTTCCTACAGTCTATCTTCACTCTTCACTCGACTGCACCTTTGCATCCAAGATCTACACTTGAATTATACAAAACTTTGCATATAAACACATTACAAGTTCATTAGAGCATTTAACCGCCTTACAAAATGTATTACAATCTTTCCCGCTCAATCCTTAAAACCTAAAACATATTACCAATTTTTAGGTTGGCCTTCAGATCCATCACACATTGATTTAAATCAAGAACAATCAAACCTTTTTTGACTTCTTCAACATGCTTCCAAACCTTGATTAAATTTTATCACCTTGATCAATGAAATAGTAATTGATCATTACAAATCTATTATGCCATGTCACTTTGACACCTGGATCATACAACCATCCACTGCACCTGATTGCATCATCACCACTCACCGATCTAACATCAACTACTCAAACATGTTCAAACATTTTCTATCTTTTGCACAAAACAATCTTCTGTCAACAGAAACTTTACCTTGCAGTACTCCAATAATTTTACGATTATAGGATAAACAACATATCTTAGTCAAGATAGACATATCATGACCACAACATTTGAATCCATACCGATTTGATAGAATAATCAAATCATTCATTGTTTGTCACTGCATGTTCTTATATTTGTCCAGTTTCCCTTCAATCAATCATAACTTTCTCTATTTTTATTTCGAGCTTACACGATCATACAAATGTATCTAGAGACATACCTAAGTCTCCAATATCTATCAAACACTCCAATTCTTATCACAACACATAATTCATCTATACTCATACTTAGCAGAACATCAAGAACACTGTCAACAAATACAACACCAAGTTGACATAAATGACAACACAATAACCGATCTTCTTGTCATTAAACCTGTACCAACTATGCCAACAATATCCTCCTTTGGCATTGATCACAACACCACAATAAAACTGATAATACTAGCTCCCCCTTATCTATTGCATTTAGACTTCATGTTAAGATCTTCCTGGTCTTCCTCTAATCATCCTCTAATCATCTTGTGCTTCATATGTTCTTCTCCCCCTATGAAAACAATGGAAAAGGCACCACATAGGTCACCAATTGCTCCAACATCTTCCTTTTCCTTTTATTTATCCCCCTAAGGAGTACATCAACCCAATAGTGAAAGATATTCAATTAGTCCATTGAATTTATTCCCGCAACAACATCTTAGTGTTGTTCAAGGAGGGGAATAACCCCTAACTTTCCTCTTAGATACTGAAAATTATTTTTCGGTAATGGTTAGTGAATATGTCTACTAGATACTCCTTGGTTGGAACATATTCCAACTTACCTTTCTTTTCCTGCAATTTCTCTCTTAAAAAATGATACTTGATTGCAATATGTTTAGCCTTAGAATGCACTACTGGATTCTTTGAAATGTTGATTACACTAGTATTATCACAGTATATAGTCACAAGTTCAGTTACCTTCTCTTTGATAGCTTGCTTCATCCATGCAATTTGTGTATACTTTATAGTTGTTGCTACATACTCAGCCTCTACAGTAGATTGGGAGATGTAATTTTTCTTCTTACTTGTCCATGACACAAGTCTTCCTCCTAGGAAGAATGCTCCTCCACTTGTACTCTTTCTATCATCAATGTTTCCTGCCCAATCTACATCAGTAAAAATAATCAAAGAGAAATCACCTTTGTGTGCATACCAAAGGCCATAGTCTTTTGTCCCTTTCGAGTACCTGAATATTCTTTTCATTACTACCATGTGAGACTCCTTAGGATTAGCTTGAAATTTTTCCACTATTCCAACTACTTGTGCAATACCTGGTCTACTGTGAACAACATAATGCAACTTACCAATCATGGTTCTGTATATAGTTACATCCATTTTACTTGAATCATAATCCTTTGATAGCTTGCATCCTATCACCATGGGGGTTCCAACTGGCCTATAATCTTCCATTCCAAAAGTCTTCAATACTTCATTTATATACTTAGATTGATTGATATACATATCATATTTTAGTTGTGAGATCTGCAATCAAATAAAGAACTTAATTTCTCCTATCATTGACATCTCAAAATATTTCTTCATCTCTTCTACAAAATCCAAGCTCATCTCATCATTTCCTCCAAATATTATGTCATCAAAAAATACTTCAGCTAACAATACCTTATCACCTTCAACCTTCAAGTACACTTTGCTATCCTCACTTGTTCTTATGAAATCAATCTTAATGAGATAAAAGTGTAATCTTTCATATCATGCTCTAGGTGATTGTTTTAGTCCATACAGTGCCTTTTCCAACTTGCACACCATGTCCTTATTCTCAGTTAATGTAAAAACATCAGGTTGTTCTATGTAAACGTCTTCTTCAAGAATCCCTTTTAGAAAAGCAGATTTGACATCCATTTGAAAAACTTTAAAATTCTTATAAGAAACATAAGAAAGTAAAATTATTACCCCTTCAAGTCTTTCCACAGGAGCAAATGTTTCTCCATAGTCCAATCCTTGCTCTTGTGCATAGACTTTATACACAAGTCTTGCCTTATTACAAACCACTTCTCCATCTTCATTCAGTTTGTTCCTGAAAACCCATTTTGTGCCAATCACATTTTTGTTTGTTGGTTTAGGAACAAGTCTCCATGTGTCATTATTTTCAATCTAATAAAGTTCTTCTTTCATTTCTTTTATCCAACCATCATTCTTCAAATATTCTTTCATAGTTTTAGGCTCAAGCTTTGAAATCAGACATGTATTCTCTCTTATTCTCCTTCTTGTTTGTACTCCAACATCTTTATCACCAATTATTTGATCAGGGGAATGAATCAATCTCACATACCTTGGAATAACAAGTTCAATTCTAGGTGCTTCATCTTCTTTCTCTATTGGTTGAACCACTTATTCCTTAATTTTTTGTTCAACAGTTTCTTTCTCTAGCAGTTGTACATGCACAAATTCCATAACATTTCCTGGTTCTTGCTTGCTTGTTTCATCAAATTTCTTTGGATATTCATTTACCTTTACACTTGCACTTTCAACCATCTTGTTATTACTTTTATTGAAACACTTGTAGGCCTTGATTTTATTATAATATCATAATAAAATACCTTCATCACTCTTAGGATCAAACTTGCCAATAAAATCATCTCTTTTGATATAGCACCTACTACCAAAAACTTTGAAATGTTTAACATTTGGTGTGTGACCATACCATAATTCATAAGGTGTCTTGTTTGTTCCTTTCTTCACTTGCACATTGATTTTTGTGGTCCTATGAGGACTAAAGGACATCATGGTGATAAATATTTCATATTCTTTATTGATGATTAAAAAAAAATTGGGCAATTTTCTCGAAAGATAGGGCACAAGAGAAAAAGGCAATTTCATGGCTCACTAAGCAAATTGCCTGTGTTGTTATGCAAAGAGGCATAATTCTATGATGAGATCATCTTCTTATCGGTGTTAGTTAAATAAAAGGGATAAGAATTTTGTTTTATTTTTATCCAATCAGGAATAACAAATTTTCTTCACTATCTTTTTCCTTTCATTGCCTCTTTTAAACTTTAAATTAAGTTTCAACTAGTGAAAGAGGTAAACAATTTGTAATTTGTCTTAAATCATGCACAAACCAGATACTGCTCATGACAAAATTCCATTGTCCAAGAAAAGATCGTTCTATTTTTATTTAAAAGAAAGATAAGACCATTTTCTTCTTATTCAATCAATAATGACAACTTTTTCGCACAATAGATTACCTTTCATCTTTTTACCTTTGAATTAAGGCAGTGTGTTGTCTCAAATTTTACACAAACTAATATTGCACACTCATGACATTATTCCTACACTCAGGGCACCTCAATGCAATTATGGTAGAGATTTCATCCGACAAGGAAGGATTCCATTCGTAAGCTGGACAAATTGGACAAGGAGAGAAACAAGAACACAATATGCATCACATTCTTTGTTCTCCAATCATTTTGGCCAAGCACAATAAAAAGGATTTGAATCAGATTAGTAGAGGGGTTGGTCCAATTAATCAGAGAGCTCAAAAAACACATTATTTCATTATTTCGAACTCTATATCTATTTTTTGCTCATTAACTTTTTATTTGCACAAATAAATGTTTATACTCACAAATGTCGACAAATATTTAGTATGAAAGTTAATATCTTTCTATATTTATAAAATCAATATAGTAACAAAATATTTATTTCAATGATCTTGATACTGTTTAAATAAAAGAATTACAAAATCAATCAACATTTATTAACGATCTAATTATATATCTAAATCATTTATATAATTTTATTTTTTAAAATGTTCTTTATACCAAACCTAAACCAAGACTCTCATACAAAAAATATCTATTTTAATCTATGATTTTTTTGATGAATAGAGGCCTTTCTATTAATTAAAATATAAGAGTAAAATTTTCACAAAAAAAAGGATCGAGGGATAAAAAATCACCCCGCAAAGTCACTCGGCAACTAGGCCGAAAACATACAACTATTCATCAAAAAACATATAAAAAATCCCTCAAGCTCCGAGAGCAGTTGCAGAAGAGGGAGGAGGATCTCTATCATCATAATTGCCCAGAACATTGGGCCCAAGGGTCTGGTCGAGAAGCGACCAACCATCATCAGTTTCTTTTTCTTCATTCAATTATCCTTCCTCCCGCCTAGGAGAAATAGCATGCACCAGGTGCGGGAACTTATCAGAAGTGGCAGAAGGCCACGCAGGAACACTGGCTAAAGGCCAAGTTGAAGTAGCAGCAGTGGAAACAAGTAGAGGAGGCCAGCCAGCAACTACAGACCTTTGAGATGGAGGAGAGGCAGAGCAGTGATGCCAAGAGCACGGCATTCTAGAATGCTTGGTAGAGGAACTCCGGCTATGATGGTGACCCCAGGCCGGTGTGCGGTCACCCGAGAGAGAATCTGACGACACCCAAGCAACAACACAAGGGTAATTTCTCCAGTGTTGTAGCAGCTCCTGTAAATTGGCGACCTCAAGGGCTGCTTAAACTTGAATCTCAATCATGAAATTATTACATAAAAATTCCTTAGCATACAGATAAATGGTGATATCCAGAAAGATGTGAGTAAAAAGAACAACATTTCGGTCTTTCCATAAAGAAAAAAGAATTTCCATCCTGAAAGAATGCCAAATATGGGTGTACTGGGAAGACATTCTAGGCAACTCACCTAAGAGCACCATATGCCAATAAAAAGGATCAAGCCGGAAAGGCCTAAAAAAATCATTTATCTAATTCCAATAGTCTTGGGCCCGATGATAGAACCAAAAAATGTGCATGATGGTTTCAAAATGCCCACAAAAAGGGCATTTAGGATCAGTCACACCTAAATGTCAGAGCCGAGCTCCCAAAGGAAAACCTTGGTAAAGCAGGCACCAATAAAAATGAGCAATCTTGGGCTCTGTAATAGCATCCCAAATAGTACAAAAATGCCAACTCCAGGTTTTATGGGAAGATGAAAGGTGTCATCAATGATTAAGAGAATCAATCATTGGAAGATGAGGCACTAGCCAAGAATATCTAAGCTTGGGTTTGTAGCTGGTAAATGATGTATCAGGGTACCATTTGCAATCTTTCCACCAAGGTTTAACTGACCAAATTCCCAGTTTATGCAGGATATGAGGCGGAATGGACGAGACAAGCAAGTCAAAAGTCTGACGATCTAGGTGGATGAGCTATAACTGAACACAAAGATTGTCCCAAGAGCGGAGAATCATAGTGGCTCTGGAAAACAAATCTTTGGGCATTTGAATGCCACATTTGTGAAAATGAAGAGAACTCATCCCATGTATTTTAGCCAGAGGAATCCCTTTCTAAGAAAAAAGATGGGACCACCAAATATTATGTTGGTTGAGAGGAAGCCCATCTTGAAAACCATTCCCAACCTAGCGAAGCCAAGGCTTGACAGCTTCCTGAGTATCTAATAAACCAAGCCCACCAGAGGCCTTAGGGAGACAACAAAATTCCTAGGCCACTCTGTGGAAGCCATGATGATCAACACTAGAAGCCCAGAGGAAATCCCATAGCAATTTCTCGAGCTTGTGGTAGGAAGATTTTGAAGGAGCCCAACAAGAAGAATAGTACATGATGAGACAATTTATTGTCTCTATTTTATATTGATCTTAATACTCTATTTTAAAGTATTACCAAGACATTTGTGGACTTATAACCAGTTGAACTTGTGTAAAAGTATAGTTAGAACCGTCAAAACTATGGGTAGATAGTTATGTCATGTTTTGCTAATATTATATATATATTGCCATATTTCATATAGCTATCAAAATGTGTGTTCTAATATTTGGATTAATTTGATTAAGTTTACTTGTATGTATATTTCTACATGATAACTAACCTGCCAGGAATAAGGAGCAGCTTGAGAGTGGTCGACAACATTAAAAAAAGAATGTTGAAGTCCAGTTGTGATGAGGGAAATCATAATGGCACACAAAGACACAAATACTACATTGGAGGATCCACCATTCTAGAGAATATAAGAATATAGCTCTACTATATTTCCTTTGCACTCATTATCTTGTTGAATCGGTTTCCCAGACTTTATTGCATATGTTGTGGACTGTTACGTTCCCTTTTTCTTCTCTGCCATGATTTCAGTCAGAAATTATCCTTCTGTTTTGAATAAGTGTCAATCCTCCATTTATAGGGATTTGACTGTTAGTTTGTAAGTTCAAATTTTTTGGGAATACATTTTTGCATCTTGCACAACAAGTTACTTTTCCAGATTTATGTATTGTTCCTATGTAATTAGTTTCTAAAATATAATGAAGTGATTTTGGTTTATCTTCTATGTTAGTAGTTAGAAAAAGCCAACCAAGGGGGAGCCACTTGGGAGGTGGATTAGATTAGAGTAGAGTATATTTAATTTCATTATTTCTAGCATTCCGAATAGGAGTTTACTATTTCTTCCTGCAGCATTATACTTTCTGAATGTTCCTGCAACACTTGCAAGGATAGTTATAGTGGATGCTCTAGGTTGAAAGAATAGGTTTAAGTTGAGTTTACAGTTTTCAAGATTAATTTCATTAAGGATTTAAGTGTGTTTACTTTCCTATAGCAATAGTGTATATTTCTTTCATGTATTTTACCTTCCTGCAGCATAAGTACTATGACTCTTTGAGAGACTTAGTCCACATATCGTGCTGTCCCATTTCAAGTATACGTCCCTGGGTTGAAAATTTAAATGCACCTCATGGTGGGGAAATTAATCCTTAGTTTGAATACACTATTTCTAGGAGAGGCTTTGGCATGATTACTAGCACCTATTGTGAGGCGGTTCATTTTTGGCGCCATTACCAGGGATGGTGTCAAGCTGAGAACCTCATTGAGTCATTTTTCATTTTCAGATAGTTTCCTGCTTTTTAGATAGTGGTTTGCAGTCTTGAATTTTCTTCACAAGTGTGAATAATTCACTTGCATGCATCGAGAGGAAGAAGACCAGATGAATATGGTAGATTTATTCTAGGAGAGTCTACAAATCTAAATGAAGAAGTTGAAAAAGTTGAGTTACCTTTTGTTGACACAAGTCCTGAATATCTTGCAGCATCTTCCTCTGGAGCAGATCCTTTTGATATAGTTGGCCTCTGACCTTTTGCTAAAATTTTGGCCAGCTTACTTGATAATTCTGGCCCAAATGCACCTATTGCTAACAATCCTGTAGCTAACGTTCCTTTCCAGCAACAACTCCATTTCTAAATACCTCCAGTAATGGCACAACCTACCTTTCCATTCCCTCTTCCAAGCCTTATAAACAATGCTAATCTCAAGAACATACCCACTATCGCACTTCCAAAGTTCTGTGGCCTGGTAACCAAATATCATGACACCTTTTTGTTCGAGTTTGACATTATCTGTTGTAGCTTTGACTAGAACACTGATGCCCACAAACTCAATTTGTTTCCAGCAACGCTGAAGGAGTCCTTCTTACGATGGTTCATGGGCTTAGGAGCTAATACAACAACTACCTGGGATGAGATGTAGACTTTGTTTCTGCAGAAATACAAAGAGTATTGCAAGGGGGGTGACCCAAGAGGAGATGACATTTTTTGAATTTCACAAAAGGAGGATGAAACTTTGGAGGACTATGTTTCACGTTTCTTGAACACCATGTAGAAGAATCCCCAACATGTGCTGGTGGAGGATTCATAGAAACTAGACTTCTTAAGAGGGGTAAATGATAGTTGCCTAGAAGAGATGGACCTCATGGCTGGAGGAGACATATCCCAATCTTCCTGGGATGACCTCAAGAAAATCTATCTCAACTATTTATGATCAACTGTAAAGAAGGGCAGAGGATTTCGGTCTATAGCTACAAAAGGGATCAGTTCTAGTTTTTCCAAGCTGGAGATATCTAACCTGCTGGCGGATTTCAAGAAATACATTATTAATGATGTTGCTACACATCTAGACACCAAGACTGCCAAGAAAAAGCATGCAGATGCTGAATCTTAGTTAGCTGAGTATTTTCCTCACTATTGTAAACAAAAGAAAGATTGTGGATGCAAGCTGGTGGCGAACTTGGAGAATCAACATTTGCCTACTAAGTACATGAAGATAGAAGGAGATGATGAGAAAGTGTTCTTTATTGCTCAACGTCAGCAATGAGATTCAAGACAAGGTATGCCTCAAGATCCTTTGCAACTTTCCAATCCTTATAATAATCAATGGAAAAACCAAAATTATCAGAATCCTTCTCAATACTCCCAACCTGCTTGGAATAACCAGTGGCCTAACCAACAGAATAACTAGTGGCCTCAGCCTCATAATTAGTGGCAACCACCACAGAGGAATTGGCAACAAAATAACCAATGGAGGGGGCCTCCACAATGGCCTAACCAAAATCCTGGTTATCCATAATTACCACCTCCAGTGCCTCCACCTGCAATAATGTCACCTCCTACAACCTTAAGTCCTAATCCAAAGCCAACCCAATTACCTGCTCAACCACAACCTAATCCTAACAACAAGCAACAACAATAGCCAATGTATACTACTGATACTCAACAATACCCTACCTATGCACTAGAGATACCTGATATCCATTTGAGATCCAGTACCACTCTGCCTGCACCTGAACATCCTATTATTACGAAATTTGTAGACATTCATGCAGCATCAACACCACTTCTAGAAGCTACGTTACAAAATATAGCGCAACCAACTGATATATCTAGAAAAACTAATGTTCACACCTTAGTTAATCCTCCCTTTCCACATAGGCTTAGCATTAAAAAACCTATATCCCAAGAAGAAACACCATTTGATATCCTTGAGCAGATGAAAAATATGCACATCCAGATTCCTCTATTCCAAGCTATCAAAGATGTTCCTCTTTATGGAAAATCTATTAAGGAAGCATGGCTTAAAAATCCTGGATGAAAGAAAAAGGACCCTCAAACAGTCCATGTTATAGGAAAACTTGTAGATATAATGTTGGGAAAGGTAGTTATACCAAAGTATTCTGACCCTGGAAGCCTATTTTTTGATTTGATAATCAATGGGCAGTCAATGAAAAATGCTTTAGTTGATTTGGGAATAGCCATAAATGTAATGACCAAAGATACAATGCATAGGTTGATTATAGAGGGTTGTTGAACCACTCCAATAGTGTTATAACTTGCTGATAGTTCAATATTCACCCCAGATGGTATCATTGAGGATATACTAATCACCTTGGATTCATGGGAATACCCTATTGATTTTCTCATATTATTACCTAAAGTAAACTTTGCTTGCTATCCAGTCATCCTAGGGAGACCCTGGTTAGCCACCACTGATGCCAAAATTAGTTGCAGATCAGGAAACATGAAAATTTCAAATGGCCAAGAAATAAAGAAGCTAGCACTATATCCTCCTGCCCAACCCCAGCCAGATTTGAGAGATCCTATTTGGCCAGATTTGGGAGATGAGGAAGAAGAATTAAATTTTGTTGCTCAGCTCATGATGATACATAGACAATCTTTTCTAAAAATGCAAGAAGAAGAAGATGTGATACAGAGTATTCTTACCAATGAGTGTGTACTAGCTAAAGACATTTTTGAAAGCTTTGTTTTACAGTTATGTACCTATGAGGATTGTGTCTTTCCAGCAAGCCCTGATATAATCAATCAATTACTGTCATGTGAAGTAGCTACAAGCCCAATACCTGAAGTGTTAATGATAGAGATAACAACCACTGTGGAGCTTTCCACTGGTCACAATCTCCATGTTAACAATAAGCTGCCACCACCAAAATTGACATTGTTAACCAAACTCCTATGTACGCATGAAAAAGCCTTTGCTTGGGATTATGGAGACATGGCAGGACTGAACCCCAAGCTCTGCACACATAGGATCTATGTCAATGAAGGCATTTTACCACTCCGCCAACCTTAGAGAAGAATAAACCCAGCCTTGAGAGCAATAATCAAAACTAAATTATAAAAGTTGTTGGATGCTAGTTTCATATATCCAATCTCTGATAGCAAGTGGTTATCACCTTTGGTCATAGTACCTAAGAAGGGAGGTAAATGGGGAATATATGTGGATTACAAGGAATTGAACAATGCCACAAAGAAAGACCATTTTCCTCTGTCATTTATTGATCAAGTTCTGGATACTTTGGCTGGTAAGAAGTACTCCTTTCTAGATGGATACAGTGGTTACAACTAGATCAACATTGCTCCAGAGGATCAGGAAAGACCACATTCACATGACCTTGGGGGACATATGCTTATTTTGTATTACCATTTGGCTTATGTAATGCACTAGCTACTTTCGAGACATTTGTAATCAACATATTTGTTGACATATCACATGATTGCATGGAAATATACATGGACGACTTCACTAAATTTGATGTCACCTTTGAGGAAGCCCTAAAGAACTTGGAAAAAGTTTTGATCATATGTCAAGAATACAACCTGTCTCTCAATAGTGAGAAATTATTTATGATGATGTAGGAAGGAGTAATACTGGGACATTTCATCTCAGAGGCTGGAATCCAGGTAGACCCTGCAAAAATAGAGGTAACTCTCACATTGCCTACACCTAAAAAGAAAAAAGATGTTAGATATTTCTTAGGACATGCTGGCTATTATAGGCAGTTTATTCAAAATTTTAGTCAAATAGTTATTCCTCTGTATACTTTACTTACAAAAGAGGTCGAGTTTGCATGGACAAAAGACTGTGATGAGTCCTTCCTACAGCTCAAGTCACTTTTGACAACTGCACCAGTACTTAGGGGCCCTAACTGGTCTTTTCCATTCCACATACATATATATTCTTCTGACTATGCAATAGGTGTTGTCCTAGGACAAAAGTCTAGTAACTTTGAAAATGCAATTTACTATATCAGTAAGAGCTTACATGGACCAGAGTTAAACTATATAGTGACTGAAAAAGAATTACTGGCAGCAGTTTATGCTCTGAACAAATTCTATCATTATGTAACAATCTATACCATCTTTGTTCATACTGACTATGAAACAATTAAATATCTCATGAACAAACCTGCCATCACAAGAAGGTTAGCAAGATGGCTTCTTATTTTGCAGGAATTTGGCATAACCATCATTGAAAAGCCAGGGAAGGTGAATGTAGTAGCTGATTATCTATCCAGAATCTAGCATGCTGATAGAGATACTACTCTGATAGATCATGCATTCCCTGATGAGCATTTATTTCATATTGCTGTCAAAAATCATTGGTATGCTGATATAGCTAATTACCTTGCAGCTAACAAAATGCTCACACATTTCTCTTATAAGGACGGGAGAATGCTTGTAGAGAAAAGCTTCCAATTCTCTTGGATTGATAACACACTATTCTACACTAGTCCAAACCAAGTCATGAGGAGATGTGTGCGAGAAGATGAGACATGTGACATTCTCCATGCTTGTCATAATGAGCCATGTGGAGGAAAATTTGCAGCAAAGAGGATAGCCCTAAAGATCTTAAAAACCATTTACTAGTGGCCCACACTTCACAAGGATGCAGCCAGTTACACAAGTAAATGTGACAAATGTCAAAGGATGGGCTGACCAACAAGATCAGATGAAATGCCCTTAAATCCACAAGTGGTGGTAACACCATTTGACAAATGGGGCATGGATTTCATTGGTCCAATAGATCCTCCATCAAATGGGAAATCCTACATCTTGGTGTGTACTGATTAACTGACCAAATGGGTCAAAGTAAAATCCATGAAGCACGCACGGGATCATAAGGCAGCAGAGTTTTTGTATGAGGAAATCTTCACCAGATATGGAGTGCCAAGAGAACTTGTAACTGATCAGGGAGCTCAATTCACTTCCAATCTGATAACAGAGCTCATGAAGGAATATAATATCAGATATCGGAATTCAATTCCCTATCATCCTCAGGTCAATGGATAGGCAAAAGTTACAAATAGGGAGATTGAAGCCATCTTAACAAAAATAGTTCATCTACACTGCCGAGATTGAAGTAGCAGACTGTTAGAAGTCGTCTGGGCATACAGAACAACCTAGAAGACCACCACAGGGTTCACTCTGTTTGAGCTAATATATGGAAAAACAATAATTCTACCAATTGAATTTGAACAAAAAACTTTGTGCACAATGTTGGAGTTAAACATTGATCTTCCTACAGCACAGAAAGAGTGATTGTTGCATCTCAATTCCTTGGATGAAATGCGCAAATCTACCTTGGAGTGAACTGAAATAGTACAGAAACAAAGGAAGAAGTGGAATGAATCCCATATTAAGAGCAAGCATATTCAAGTTGGTGATTGGGTACTACTGCATGATTCCAGATTCAAAGAAATACCAGGCAAGCTGTAGACAAGATGGCTAGGCCCATATGAAATAAGTCATGTCTTCACCAATGGAGCAGTCCAGTTGATGACTATTAACCCAGTGCACTTAAATTTATTATTCAATGGACATCGGCTACATATGTATCACCAGCCCCAAACCAAAGAAGACTTCTTGCAGAAATTCAGACAACCAGTTCCAAACGAACAACAGGTAACACTTCCTGCAGCAGAGGGTTCAAACCTTCTTCCTGCAACTCTTCAATAGCATTCCTTTGAGCATGTCCCTAATAAAAACTTCGTGTTCACATGAAGTTCAATTCTCCGCTCACTTTCTGAATTCTTCTTCTTTCCAACTCATTTCATTTCTTTATCTTCCACCCACCCACCTTTCACATCATCACCACTTTCCATTTCTTTGTTTCAAATAAGAGGCAAGTCAGCTGACGCTTGCAGCCGCCAACATCATTCCACTCTTGCCACCTTTTCTGGCACGTGCAATGATCAAATGACAGGTATAAACTTTTCATTTTTTTCCACTTTTAGCACATAGATTTTGGTAATTATATCTAGTACTACAATAAATGTATGATTATGACATTAAGCCAGTTTTGTACCTTGTGCCAAGTATGACAAGTGTGGACACATGTCATTGTTTTGTAGAGGGCATGGAAGTGTATTAATTCCTAAATTTCATTTCTATTTACTCATAAAGATTTTCCATCACCTCAAATATGTACTTTTTCCTTGTCTCATTAAAATCTTGTTGCTATATCGCACAAGTGTCGTATTGTTATTCCCAAATTATCCATGATTTTCAGACTTGATGTGACCTATAATTAAATTATGTGGAAACTCGTAGTAAGAGTTATAATTTCTTCTATTAAAATGCATTATCATTGTTTATGTCAACAACAACAGAAGAGTGCAAAAGAAAGTCTGAAGTTTTACAAGAAGTAATCTGAAACTCAAAAAGGAATAAGGTAGTTGTCAATTACAGAGAAGAAAGTTGAAAATTGACAAGAATAAATGGGAGGAAAATTGCATCCACATGAGCCAATAGTTCATAGTGTTTTTCTTTCAGACGTTCAAGCAGTAAGGAGGTTCAATGCATGTGGTTGGTTAGGATATTTCTTGAAATTAACAGAGTTTGATGAAGAAGCAACAACTAAATTTGCAAATACATTTAAGGAAGGGAAAGCAACAGTATGGGGATTAACAATTATCGTCACCAAAGAATGGATAGCAGAGGTAATTGGGTTACCAGCAGTTGGGGAACACTACCCCAATATGCATGAGGCTAGATTAGATAGGGCTCGATTTACCCTACCAAGTGACCCTCCTCTAGTGATTACCAAGAAAATGTGTAAAAGAATGTCTCTCCCTCTGTCGTTTAATGAATTGGCCACACACATTATCAAGTATTTTACCTGTGAAGGAAGATTTTAAAATTTGTATTCACATCATTTCAAGTTACTTAGCTACGTAAGGCATGATCTTCCAGTGAATGTTCCTAATTTCTTGTATAATATGCTAAGTATCAGTGTCGAGGAAACCCAAAAGGGAAATGTAAATTGTGTCACCCACCATGCCCTAATAAAATTGCTAGTAGAAAAATCTCTTAGGGACGTCTCTCTCTTAGCATGGCCAAAATTTGTCCAGCGTAAAACCCTGTAACCTCAAGTTGACCCTATTGAGCAACCTAGAAAGGATGATGAAGTACCCATTGAACCAGCTGTTGAGAAGGACACCCAAGAGATAGAAACTAAAAAATCTTCAAGAAAGTATGCATTTTCTTGCTCATATGAGCAATGTACCTACTTCTTCTCGAAAGAAAGGAAAACAAAAATTAGAAGAAGAAACTTTTGTTCCTGCAACCAAACCGAAAAACCCATAGCCTTAAAGGGGAAGAAAAGAAAGTCGGCTCCTGCAGCAGTTACTCCTACAGTAGAGAGACCGAAGAAGGTTATTAAGAAAAAGGTTGTGCAGGTTGAAGAAACCCCTATGCGAAGAAGCCCTAGAATGAGAGGACAACTTCCTAAAGTACCCTCAGGAAGCCAATCTGTTTCTCCCAAGAAATCTGATGGAGAACCTCATGTGCAAATTGTTCAGGATGATTCCCTGAATCAGTCTGAAATCCCAGACATTTCTCAAAATCTAAAAGAGAAATGTGAAGCTGAACCTGATGTATGTCAAAATAAACCCCAAGAAATTCATCAGAATATCTCAGACAACAACGAGGGAGAAGTCCCAATACCTCATCAGTTAGCCTGCTTAGATACTTCCCTAGTTCCTTATAAAAGAACCTGGTTTACCAGCTACTTAGAGAAAGCATGGAAAGAATAGAGGAGGCAAAATAATCAGGTAGAAGATTGTGTCCCAATCACTTTGCAGCCACTTCTCTTTGGATTATATAATATATGTTTTTGCAACAAACTTATGGGGAGAATAGAAGAAGAAAAAGAAGAAGGTAATAAGAGAGAAAGGTGAAGAGATTGAAGATTTAAAAGAAAAATTGGCAAGACAAAAGTAAAAGATGGATCATGCCCTGAAGTTGGTTGATCAAATAATCGCTTGTAGGCCACCTCCTAGGGTTTATGCTATCTATTTGAAAGAGCAGTTCCTCTTAGTCCAATTTATGATGACCCTAAAAGACAGACTCTAAGTTTAAAACAACCAAATAATTTTATGGCCTATACCAGACCGTTCCCTCATGGAACCGAAACTTACTTTATGAGTTGTACCTACATAACTTCATTATCCCTGCAGAAACTGAGTGGAATCCTCTACTTTATGTAGGGGATATACACCTGAGGGAATTAATTTCGTGGATGCATAATGAGGAAAATTATAATAGAAAGCTAAAAGATTACAAAGATCTAGAGAAATCAAAACCCTTGCCATTGAGGGCAGAAAGCAGCAAACTGGATGTACTCCTTAGGGATTGGTTTAATCTGACCTATCAAAAAGTAAAAGAGGAAACAAGGAAGAAAATCTTTGGGATCAGAATAGAGGTCTATCTAAAGTATGAGGGAATGTATTACTTCATCTTTTAGAGAGCCCTGGCTGGTGCCAAAATTAGGTGGAGCAGATTTACTGAAGCATTCAAGAAGTCAGAGCCACACAACACTATCAACCTTGAGGAAGCAATTCACAGAGCACCAAAATACATCTGGTTGGGTAGACAGATTAGACAAGAAATTTGGTGCCCACTTACCATGCATCCACCTATGTTCCTCTGGCCCCTTTATGACATCAATGCTACAAGGCTTGACCAACTACCGTAGGATCACATAGTGGATGTCTGGGAAAGGACAAGAGGTTTCTACTAAACTTTCAAGAGCCAAAGGAGAGGGAAGACAGAGGCTAGTGAATTCTGAGGAACTACCAGGAGATGCAATGCTTGAGGACAAGCATTCAACTTACCAGGGGATAGATGATGAGACAATTTATTAGATAAGTATCTATTGAAGCTTGGGTTTAACAAAGGTATTGCTGATAGTAATCTATACTTCAAGATTGATCATGATAACATTCTGATTTTTGAAGTCTTAGTTGATGATATTATCTTTGGAGCGAATAATAGTTTGAGAAAATATTTTTCTAATGAAATACAAAATAAATTTGAAATGTCTATGGTTGGAGAGATGAAATTATTCTTAGGTTTTCAAATCACATAGTCAAAAAATGAAATTTTTATCTCAGCCCAAGTATGCAAAAGAGTTATTGAAGAAGTTTGGAATGGAAGATTCATAGTCAGTTGGTATTCCCATGGTGACCGCATGTAATTTGACTAAAGATGATGATTCACCTAGGGAAAATCAGACTAGATACATATCTATGATTGTTGGATTGCTGGATTGCTCTATTTGACTTAGACCAAACCTTATATCATTAATTCAGTTTGTCTTGTTTCTAGATTTCAAGTTGATCCTATGGTGTCCTAACAATGAAAATTTCACTTTGAGTGCCTTTACTGATGTTGATTGGGCAAGAAAAGTGGATCACAGGAAGAGTGCTAGTGGTGGTGCATTTTTCTTGGGAAAAAAGATTAGTTTTTTGGTTGTGCAAATAATAGAATTCTACTTTTGTACCTTTTGCAAAGGCAGAGTGTATTGTTGATGAAATCAAATCTACTCAGGTGGTATGGATGAAGAATATGTGGAAGGATATCAGAGTGATGTATGATGAACCTATTGCTATCTACTGTGACAATTCAATTGCAATTAACATTTCTAAGAATCTAGTGTTGCATTCAAAGACTAAACATATATCCATCAAGTTTCACTTTTTGAGAGAAAAGGTAAATGAGAAGGAAGTCGGATTGGAGTATGTTCCTACCTGTAAAAAATTGTAGACATCTTCACGAAGCCTTTTCCTAAGGGAAATTTTGAGTATCTTAGAGGGAAAATAGGGGTGATTGTCCTTCCTAATCAGAACTAAGGTGCATTGGTATACATCAGTCTAGTGCATTTCAATGTCATATCTTGTGATCTAGATTCATGATTGGTGGCTACTACTTAGGAGTAGTAATAAAGTTTGTGTTTTGTGAGTTAGATGCTCAAATTCAGGGAGAAAGTTAGTTTTTATAGTTTAATTGCAAATATGTGTCTTTGTTTTTTATGTCAAAGGGGAAGAGATTCATGTGAAAATTGTGTGCAAAATCTAAGGGGGAGTTGTTGATTTCTTTGTCATTGATTATTTGTCATATCATATGTTGTCATCAATGCCAAAGGGGGAGATTTTTGGAAAAATGTGTAAATATGTACTTGAGAGATGTTTGAGAGATGTGTTTTCATTGATGTCAACATATTTCTTTGTCTAAGACAGTGATGCAATGAAGTTTAGTGAGTTATTTTGATCAATGTAGAAAGTATGATGAATATTAGAGTTTTTAGAGGGGTTTTTATAGTTGATTTAGTTCAAGTTCTAGAGATCTGCATGGATAATTGAGTGAGTTATGAGTATTTGTGTTGTGAATGGTTTTTTAATTGTTCAGTGGTGACAAAGTGACATTATTTTGATTTACATTGATCCACATTGTAATATCTTGCTCTATAGATTTGGAGGCATATTTGGGACAATGATGTGTGTCCTCAATTCAATTGATTCATGGTTTGGAGGTCTGCAAGTGATTTTTCAAGGATGATAGTCATTGCAGTTAGTGTTCCTAAAGTTTGGTATCAAGATGTTGTGATTCCAGTAATATGTGTTGGTGTGGATATTGCTATGGTAATTCATGATTCTTGTGGATGTTTCTGGATTGTGTACCTTTTTTCTTGGTGGTCTATATTGATATTTGAGATCCTAATTGATGTTTTCCATCAGTATGTTGGCGTTCTTCATGTTCTTGGTTGACTGGATGCTTGCAGCGTGTTTTTTCAAATGTTCGAGGCATAATCTTTGGAGGTGTATCGTGTTCAAGGCAAAACATTTTAGTCTTTACTATGTTTTGGATGACATTGTTTAGTCTACATGTAATATTGTATTGAATGTGGTTTTTTATTTGTAATTAGGTGGTGAGTATTGAGTCTAACTTAATACTCTTTCCAAGGTTGATACCACATGTATAAATAAATGTAATAATCTTATATTTATGTGTGGTCATGAAGATATGTGTGAGTATATATGTGTGTTGAATGTGTTAGAACTATTTTTTCAAAAAAAATTATAAAGGTTAAGGGTTGTCTTTCCCGCGCTTTGGTATGAAAGATTTTAAATTTTGAATATTATAGAGGTTGAGGCCTTCATTTTTCAAAGTCCATGGTGAATGTCTTGTCTTTTAAGTCATGTCACAAGGTTGAAAATGTTAATTCATGTTAACTCTTAAGGTTGTGAGCTTGAGAGTAATATAAAAACCAAGCTTTTTCGTAGGGTTGCAGGTGATCTTTTATTCAGCTATTTCATGTCACGAGCTTGCGAGTACTAGAATGTTTAAAACCTCTATCGCCAGATCGTAGGTTATATTTTGTTAAGTTCTTTCACCTTGCGAGTTAGCGATTAAATAAAATATTATCCTCTCACAAGATAGCAAGTGATTGGTGGTTAAGTCCTTTTAACCTGCGAGTGTGTGACACAGTTAGTCTAAAGGCTTAGTTAGTTTTATCGCTCACTCACCAGTTCAATTGATGTCTAGCATTTTAAGTTGTGAGTAGGTGATGATTTAAAATCTAGTCATTTTTGTGTTTATCGCAAGCTCACAAGTGTTAAGTTATGTTAAAAATTTAGGTTGCAAGCTCACGATAAAGGTTAAAAGGGTTGGGAATGTTCATTGGTCGCATGCTCGCAAGGGTTTAAGTCAAGTTAATTTTTAAGTTGCAATATCGCGATGAAGATATATTTTGATGAAGATCAACGGTGATCGCTATCTCGTTGATGAAGAAAGAATATTTCATATGCTCTAGCGAGGCTGCGACTGAAGGGCTTGATGAGGCCTTTAAGATTTCTTGTGCCATATGTACAGAAATAAACTTAGAACAAATAGAAAGTGATTATGACAAAGTGATCAAATGACATGAAATGCCTAGATACATAATTTAAAAGCACCATTTGACATTTCATTTCTCCACTATTATATGCAACGTACAATCTATGGGTTGTGTAGGGTTTTGCAATTTGATGGAGATACAATAGTGATGGATGATTTGTTGATGATGACCATGGATATTCAGAACCTAGAGGTGAATACAGATTATGATTATGTTGGTTATGTGGTGGATTGCATACACAATGCCTTGGTAGAAATCCAAGGTGGTGCTTCTATCCCTACATTTAAGCATTATTCAATCTTGATGTTTTTAATTTTGTTCTATAATGACAAGTTCATGGATAAGGAGTTAGAGTTGTTCAAAGAGGATTTTGGAGTTGAAATGCCTTTGGAGAGGTGGACTCAAATGTGGGACAGTAAGTCTCCTCAATCCTCTTTCATTTTTTGAAAATTAGATTGTTACTCCAATCATGGATATGTTAGGGGTCGATAGGGAAATATTGTCCATTGATGTGAGGAAGATTTTAAGACCCTGGTAGTTTATCCCAAAATGGCCAATTACTCATAATTAGGGGGATTTATTTTTATTTGACAACTTTACTATAATTATATTTTATGGGTGTTCTCAGCCCCCACATGTCTTACCAAAATTTTCCCCAGTCATAATTTCTTTCATGGAATTCATCTGGCAGATAACACTAGTTGATAGGGAGTATTTAGAGGGGAATTTGTGCCCCTAACATTCCACATTATTAGCTTTGTGATTCTTGGGGAAGGAACTTCCCCTTCCCTACATTAAATATTTTTGCAATTTTGTCTTGGTCTTCTGCTAAGCCATCATTTAACCTTAGTTCTCTAAGGCATTTCCTTCCCCTTTTCTTGATCAATTTGGCGCAATCAAGAGTATCTTTTCCCTGATACATTTGGGCTATTCCCAGGTTGGTATCCTAAGCTTCCAATTATAATGTGGCATGTTCTGCTAGGTTCTCTACTCCTACCTCCTTTTCTACCTCTTCTTCCTCCTCTATATTTTTTTTAGTAAGCAACTTCTTTTCCTTTATTATTTCTTCATTTTCCTCCTGATCAGGAGTTGTCTCCGTTATATCCATTCCCAGTCATGTGTCTTCCACATTGAATAGTTCTTCATTTTCTTTCCCTTGCAATGTTTCTAACTCCAAAATTTTGTCTAGCATCCTTATACAACCTTCTTCCTTCTCCATATTTGTTTCTTTTGATTTCTCTTTCTCTAGCTCCCTGTTGGGACTCAAAAATGCAACAAGGGTTTTTGAGTACCTTGTTAGTCTTTTGCATTTTGACCCCCTATGATTGCTTTTTGTGCCTATTTTCCCAGATAAATTTTTGAGGTCTACCATGCATGTCAGGTGTTCATTACCCTTGTTTTGACATATGAAGACATCACAGGTCGTCAGATTCAAGTTTCGAGTTATTTCGTGATGTCTTGTTTTGAGCACTTGTCTAAATCTGCATTTGCCGCCTAAGTGTCATTTTGTTGTAACAGGCCCAGTTTGCATTTGAATAACTTGTTTCCTATTGAGTTTCATGGACCGCCACTTTGGTAATGTTTAATATGCATATTAGAGAGCTTATGTTTCAAAACTTAAGCCATTTTGAGTCTGCTTGATAGGTTTTCAGATCCCCCAAAGTTGGTTTTCCAGAATTGTCTTGTTTCTCTGTTTTGCCCAGAATTCTAATTGCCCTACTTTGAGTTGATGCAATTTTTACATGGTTAAAGGACATAAAGAAGTTATTTTTCCTCTGCATTAAAAAATTGGAAGTGTACTTCCTTGGAGATTTCTAGACTTTGATCAATCCAGTAAATCAATTTGCCCAGCCCTTTCCAAATCCAATTTCTGCATTATTACTGTGTTTGAGTTCAAAAAGTGTTTAAGTGTTGACTTTGCATATTAATGTCAATTGATCAGTTGATCATCAAAGTGAGCTAATTGAAGTTTTGCATTCCTTGTGTGAAAGTGAATCCATGTTCAAGGATTCAAACTGTAAGAGTCTCTTTTGATAGGTTTGTGGAATCATAACCAAAAGTGATTTATGTAGATTGGCATTTGTTAACAGAATTGATTTCACAGGATACTCATTTTGAGAGGGTTATAGATTTTTGTCAAGTGGTTTTCTTAGGATGCCAGTTGTGGATTTATACTCTTTTCATGTAAGTGTACTACCTGGATCAGTGGTTGAGTCTCAGGACGTGGTTTGATAATTTTACAGAAGTGAATCCGAGAGCGGTTTGCATGTGTTTTGACAAGTGTATTTGTAGTTTGTGAAAGTGGTCAACTTGAGAGATTAAAATGTCTCGCTTCAAAAATTATCAGGGAGTTTTGGTTTCGCAAAGTAATGATAAACATGGAAATCTTCTAGTTTTTTAGTTTTGAATCCTTCAGGCAATCTTTTTATTAGTTTGTGAGGTCTATTCCAGAGACTGCCTATCATTTTTCGGATTAGTTTGCAGAGGTATATAGGATGGTATGTTGTGATTGGCAATTCGATGCTCTATGGTCTGGCTTCACTGAAGGCCATGTTTGGGTTATTTGAAGGTAAAAATCAGTTTAAGAGTAATGGTGTTTCAAACTGGGAGCTCATGAATGCAAATTAATTATATAAAGTCAAATGCTCAATTAGTATGGTTTTGCAAAGTATGTTATTATTATAAATCATTTTGATTTAAGTAATAATAGTTATGGATACTTTAGATACTTGAAATAGTTTGATCTTGCAAGGACTATGGTCTTATGGCTAATGGTCATAGATAAAAAGGCACTGAATTAAACTCCACAACCATTGAAGATGTCCTCCCTGCGTGTAGATTGCACAAATAAATAAAATTAGAAAGAAGCTTTCAAAGATCTTTTGCAAATGCAGAATGAAATCTCAAAGTAAGGACTTTGCATGGTGTCTAAGTTTTGCAAACTCACCAAGTGATTAATGCTAGTTGAAGTCTATGCAAATTTGGTTTGAAATAACAGAACTTGCGTAGCATAATGATGAAGATCTGTACAGGAGAGTGAATGAGATATATATGGTGAAAATGTATTTTGAATCTTCAAAGCAAATGCAATTGGCAGGCAAAGCCAAAAGCCACGACTTTAAACATGGAGGATTTGTGCATAGAATTTTAAAAGGAACTTTAGCAACATACATGCTAATGCACTTGACATATGAACTCCAAGAAAAATGCAGAAGATGGAATCACAGACAATGTTGTGTTGGAGTCGAGGTAGGAAGGCTTGTGCAATGATAGAATGCAAGAAAGTTGCACAGGAGATTGAATAGAGGCAGTGCATGATTCTAACTGCACATGTGTAAACAAGGTGCCAGACATGGGTGAATGAAAGGAGAGCCCGCGCATAGTATAAAACAATAAAGCAGACCCTGTGAAATAAGAGGTTAAGAGTCTGCACTTAAATTTCAAAGGGGAAAATCAGCAGAACTTGTGTATCGGAGATAGAAGAAGTATTTAAAACATTCAAAGCCAAGGCAGTTTGGCAAGTGTAAAACCAGATTCTACAAGTGTTTAGAAATGGAAAGGAGGTTGCATAGGATACTTAGGTTGCGTAGGATGTCTGTGGGGGGAAATAAAATTAACCTACGCGATGCACACCAAGGCATGCTGCACATTTTTCTAGGGGCTGTGTGGGAAATGGGCATGTTAAATGCTAAATGGAGTCTGCGTAATACATCAAAACAGAAACTTGTGCATGGTTTTTTGAGAAAAGACTAGTACATGGGATATGAAACCAATCCGAGGGTCTGTGTTGGAAATGTCGGAAGGAGAGTGATAAAAAAAAGTGTTAAAAAATTCCAAGCCAATGCAAATGACAAGCGTAAACCATTGATAGTCTGCGCAGGCTTAAAAGACTTGAAAATGCAAAGTGCATTATCCCACATTCACTAGGGAAGCGGTTTTTTTAAGTGTTTTTATACTACAGCGCATGCATAATGAAATGAATAAGAGCCAAGAGGCCCATTGGTAGGCCCCTTGGTTGGAGGAATGAATGAGGCGTGTAGTCGCACAAGAGGCCAAATGGAGGATGACATGGAAGACACGTGGCGGGCAGTCACGAGATGAAGCCGTGGTTAGGCAAAACATTGTGAGATTCCATGACCAACTATCAACTAACCACCGTGTGAGGTCGCAAGATGCTAGCGGTTAAGTGCCAAACCTTCCGAGATTCAAATACAGTGCAATCACGAGATCTCACAATAAAATTGTGGTTAGCCCAAACAATCAGAGATTCAAAGACAGAGGTCAACTAACCGCTCGCCAAGTCGCTAGATGCAAACAGTTAAGGCTAATTTACTCTAAGATTAATCCCAGCCTTCTGATTGAGATCAAGATCAAGGGATCACGTGCAATCTCAAAACAAACCCACGGTTAACAAATTAATTTTGAGATTCAAATATACACTAGCCTAGATGAACCCGTGGTCAAGGCAGGGTTAACGTTGAGTTTATCTAGATATCTAGAGACTAAGTCTTGTCTCCAAATATCCAAGTAAACCATGGGTTAAGGAAAACATTCAGATACTTAGAGACCAAGTTATCTCCTGATCTCCGGATAAACCATGGTTAAGGAAGAGTTCTCAGACCTAGTTAAAGAGCATCCAACCAGTACTTGACAAGTGGAAAAATCTGGTGAATTCTAGGGGCAAGAATATGCATAAAAGGAGAAATTCCAAGACAAGTAATGTGCAGATTTAAAAGGCAAAGTGTTTTTAAAATGATGACTATATTCTGTGCAGAAATATCAAAGGGGAAGTAAAGCAAAAGTGCATGGAAAAGTATCTAAAATGCAAAGATTAAAATAATGTGCAAGCATTAAAGCATAGTCTTTTTTTATAGTCAGGTGAAATATTTTTATTTCAACTTGAAAGATATGCATTCACGGAAGGATTTTCTCAAAGGGTAGAATCAGATTTTAAAGAAGGCAAGTGGAATCAAATCAATATCAGAATCTGATTACAAGGAAGAGGCAGTTGTTGAAGGAGATTAGATTTCTTTGGAGGAGAATATATTTGTTTTGGAAATAGATAGGTGTCAGTTAGGGTTAACTTTGGCTTTCCTCTTCTCTATATATTTCTTCTTCTCTATTGTTACAAATATGTTGAAATTAATACTGTTGGGTAGTTTCCTGGTTTTGGAGTCTTGTCTCTTTGAGCTCTTTGTCTTGTAAATATGCAAAATCAGATAGCAATTTAATGAAGAACAATAGAATCCATGTTCAATACTTGTTGATGTCTTTGTGTCTTGGCTTGAAATCTTTTGTGTTAATTTGTAAGGCATTTTAATGCACTGGTTATAAGGTAGCTATGAGTTGTGTTTTTGAGTTTCTTTCAAGGAGGGAGTAAATCTTAGAGGCAAATTCTGAGAGTTCAAGGTTTGTGCATAAATTTGATGTCCAGGTGTTGGAGTGAAAAGAGTGATTTGTAAGGCACTTCACTTGGGTTTTGTGTGTTTGGAGTTAGAGGGTTTTCTGTGGATGTATGTTTATTTGACTCTATTTCCCAATAGACAAGGCACTGGTCTTTTATGGTCTAGCAGTTTTCATCATCAATCAATTAAAATCTGAATATCTTTTCATTTCCTGTTTAAGAGCATGGATGTTTAGGAGTTGTATTGAATGGTACAAACATCATTGGTGATTTATTAAAGAACTGAATCCTTTAGGTTAGCCTGCTTGAGCCTCTGAGCTCGAAGAGAAGAAGCATGAATATCCTTGTAACATTGTCCATTTTTCTACAATGTTATTTACTCTTGTTAAAATCATGGATTGGCTTTTGAAGCTCTACATCGGTTGCAGCAAAAGACATTAGCAAATCATTGTAAGAACCCTAAATTTACTGTCTGATTTATTGGAAATCTATAAGTCAAGAGGTACACCCGCTTGATTCTGTGGAACTCGAAGTAGGAGGATTAAATCCTCATTAATTAGTCTTTTCACTTGCATGAATTAGAAGTTGGGAGTCATAGAGTCAAGCATTGATGCTTATAGTACAGATTCCACAAGAAAATGTACTAACACTCCCCACAATGATTTATTTAAATCATGTCATATATCACTTCAAATTTAGCATATTTGTTTTCCTCTGTTACCTGGATTTCTCCCTCCTCTAGGGTGTTTATTTCTTCCTCTTTCTATTGTTTTTTCTCTTTCTCCTCCATGTTGACTATGTATGCTTCATCTAAAATTTTCAATTCCTTTCTAACCTCTTCTTGGAAGGAGTCTGCATTTTATAGCGACTGATTTAAGAGATCCTTGCTTTCTGTAATTCTAATACTTTCATCCTTCTGAGTTGTGACTTGAATCTTCTCTCATGTATCTTGTTCTTGTGAAATATTTTCCATGATGAATCCCCCCATATCCACATTAATTTTTATGCTTATCTCATCTACCATTAGGGGTTTGGATGTTGTATGAACCAAATCTTCTTTGACCTATTTGGTTGTTATATTTCCTTTGATAGGTCCTATGTAAAATTCTAGTCTAATAAAGCATCTCTTTTGTTCTATTATTATTTCAAAAGGTTTTGGTCTTTTCACTTTTGCATTTGTATCTATTAGTATTTTAACCTTCGCAGAGCTTCTAAAAATTTCTTCTACCCCTATAAACGAACCCAATACATTTTTTATTTCCTCTAAGGTTTCCATATGTAATAGTTCTATCGATAGATAAGTTATTCTTACCTATTTTGGAAATCTATTTGGTTTAAATCATTTAGTGTCAAAATTAGGTTATCATTCTCTAAATTGAAAGTTGTAACCTTTATAAATTATTAGTTTTCCATACAGTAAATCATTTTTTAGAGATTCCTTTTTGCAGTCTATACATGTAAGAAATTAACACTTGAGGTTAGTGATACTTACCTATGTGGGGAATGCCCAATTCCACCATTTCACAATATTGGCTATTGACTGCCATGTTCCACTCCATTTGGAAAATATGCCATGCTTTTTTAGCAATCCCGTTTTGCTTCCATTACAGTATTATGGATGATAAACACTTTGAAGTCTTCTCTTTGGGATTTCTGATGGATTTCCTCCTTTATTGTCATTTGATCCATCACAGGGTGTCAACTTCATGGATAGGGTTTTGTGTTGTATCCCTTGCCAATATTGTGTGGGTTCGTGAAATGACATGATTTCCCTTTGTTGTAAGATTGTTGTTTCAGATTTCCATGTTTAAAATTTCCAAATCTATCATTTATATTGGTTCGTTGGATTTGTTTATCTTATTTTTCCATCCTCGTCTACTCCAACTTTATTCTATTGGCTCTCATTGCATATAGTGGGATGACTACTGGAACCTTATTTGCCCCAGTAGCGACCAATTCCATCTATTGGCTTGGAGAATTGGTTATGTTTTTTCCATTGTCTTGGCTTTCCTTCCCATCACTATTTGTCATCCTTCATTTGGTTTGATGTCCTCCTACAAATAGTCTTTTGTGGTTCTCATATTCGTGCTTCTTTTTCCTAGAAGGTTGATGTTAACAACAATGCAAGATAACTCAAAAAGGGGACATTATATACATATTGTTCAATAAGAGTAGCACAAACTCTTTAATTGGAATTCTTATAATATTTAGCATTATTGTAATGTATCAAAAAGTATAGTTCTTTCTCTCCCAAATCATCCTACTCTAGCGAGTCCCACCACTTCCATGGTCATTGTTACTTTATTATGACATAAATTTTGATGTTAGATGGAATTTTTACACATGGAACCACTTAATTGTCATAATAAAACAACACATTTAAAATTACAATTGGAAAAAATACCATTTCAAATTGTTTTTCTTTTTTAAGATACCTATTAATTTCTCTCTTCTTTCCTTACCTCTTCTTATAATTGTGCATTGTGACATTGATCTTTTTCTTTTCTTCCTAAGTATTTGTTCAAAAATATTTTGCATAAGCTTTGCATATCCATTCAATTGCCAACCTTATCTACACATTGTAGCACATCCTCACAACATCAATCTTCTTCCTATCCATATATTTTTTACCTTTTGAAAGGGAAAGAGGTAGGCATTTGTCCATGTACTTTTGATTAGACATTTGTAGCATAAGATAAGGAATTATGTGCTTCAACATTCTATGCAAATTTAGTATTCTAAATTCACACATTTTCACCCTTACAACTATTTGACATTGACCATACTCACAAAAACATAGTAATATACTACCCACTTATTTGATTATATGATGAAGATAAACCAATATAATCAATTCCAAAAAATAACACAACATACTTAATTAAAAAATAAATTCCACACAAAACATTTAAAGAATGATAAAATTACAATATTAATTTAATTTGATCGTCATTCAAATTAGCCTACACCTCATCCTCAACCTCCTTGTCATTAGCCCCAGCCTCATTAACCTCATCATCCTTGCCAAACATATGATGTCAAAACTAGTTTGTTCATCACACAATCAATAATCTAAATAGGTAAGTAAAACATCAACATTAACACATTATAATTAAACAATAGTTGCAAAGTTTTATGCATCTATACAAATTGAAAAAATTTATACATTTGAATGCATTTTCAAAAAAAAAATCTTATTGACACATTCTCTTGTATGTGATTATAACTAATAACACAAACCACTAAATTTACTCTTGAAGTAAATGAGCTTTTCGTTTACTCATGTTTAAATTTACTTAAGAATTATTAATTAATTATTAGGTCTATTTAGTTTAGATTATTATTAAAATTATTATATTATATTGTATAATTTTATATTTATATTTAGAATATTATATTCATACCATTTTATAATAGATTTATATATTATTTTATATTTATATTATTATATTACTATTTTATATTTATATTAATTTTATCTTATATTATATTATAATTGAATTTTATTTATACATTATCCAATGTTATTTATATGTAATATTAAATACTATATATAAATATTTATATTTATATTATTTTATGTTATATTAGTATTTGTGGTTAGGCTACATAATATTGCGATGAGTTTTTCTTATGTCCATTATAATTTTAAAAGGCAGGTTTTAAGGATTATCCTAAATTTATGAAAACTTTATAATATTAGTCAATAATAAACTTACTTTCACCATATTTAAATAAGTTGACATTATTAGTATTTGTTAATTATTAAAACAAACTATATAAACCAAATATAATTAAGTATTTTTTATTTTTGAATTTTCTAATTTTTCTTCTAAAGTATACATGTGAAATCTTTAAGTTACAAAATCATCAAAATTATTTTTGATTGGCTAATAATTATTTTTAAAATTTTATTAGAATTAAAAATCATTATCATTTTAATTTTAATTTTAGCTATCTATCTTGGACTAGATGAAATAAATTATAATTATTATATTATAATTAAAAATATATATTATTATTCCATAAGTGTACATTATATAAATTTTATATTAAATAACTATCCTTATTAAATTTGCTAAAATTATTTTATAGTTTAGAACTTATTATTATTAAATTATTATCTTCTAATAAAATCTATTATACTTAATTAAATTATATTTAATATTATTACTATAATTAATTATTATGTCACTATGTGGCACTTGTTTTTTATATTACTATATTATTTTAAATTAAATTGTATATTTATGTTAAATTATATTTATTATAACAAAATTATATTCATGGGTGCATTATTCTATGTTGTAATTATATTTATATCAATATTAAACTAATTGTTCTAATGAATAACTTATAACAATAATATGACTGCTTAAAAAATAAATAAAAATTTGATAATCATAAGACCATCAATTCCACAAATTGTTGCTAAATTTTTTGAACCGTCACTAATGGAGCATGAGGACCTACTCTTAGTCTCTTTGTGATCCTCACATGATATCAAAGAAATCTTTTTTTTCATCTCCTTCCATTGAGAATTGTTTTCACCAATTTATGTGTTGAGATCCATTGCTTTATTTGCAATTTCAGTTTCTTTGCGATATTTGTGAAACATTTCATTGGTTCTGGACTGAGCATCTCAATGACCTATTAGCCCATGTTTTTGTTTTGATTGGAGGGCATGTTAGTTCTGGCCAGCCTTAAACATCACACGCTAAGGAAAAAATTAAGCTTATAAAAAGTAAGTCAACTTTGACTATTTAACACTTTTTGCCTAGGAATCAATCATTAGTGTGATGTTTACACTGGAGGGTTCCCATGTTGTTATGGAGTCAATGTTTCTTGGAATGGCTAGTATAATCTCTGCAAGTACATTGTATTTTGTTCAAGTCAAAGCAACGGGGCTGCCCTGATACAAAAAGAAAACTAGCACAAAGCTTGCAACCACTAACAGCACATAATCAGTCCTTCGTGATTGGGCATTGTTTTACCTTTGGACAATTAGTTCGAAATTGTTAATATTTGTAACTTCAGTTGTATAATCATTTAGAATACATACAATACTTAGATATTGATTAATAATAATATATTATATTTATATATATATATTATTATTAATTATGCAAACTTATATTATTCTAATATATGATTGATTAATGAAACAACACATACTGAGAATCCAATAGGGATTGCAAACCAGCGGAACCAGTCAAGATTTAGAAAATGGCTACCAACAATGCACACGCAGATGGCAGAGTCCTCCGCTGCCTCCATCACATTAGTGATCGTCTTCAATATATATTTTGGACTCTATGAAATTTTGAGCATTTCTCAATATTTCCTCTACTAAAAGATTTCCATCGCTTGGTACATAAAATAATGATTTCATATCATTGTGTTAATGAAGAGTCTGAGTGTTCTGTTTTGCATTGAGGTTTTTCAATTGGGGAAAGATGCATGACTGGGAAGACGTAATACTTGTCCAGTTGGGAATATAGAACAAGGGACATTACAATCAGCGGAACAACATGTACATTCCTGCAGATATTTAGCAAATCCATTGTTGGGAAACAAGGCTGAATTGTGGATAGTTCTGATAATCACTCTTTACGAGAAAGTCTGATATGGGTATTGAGTAGCTTGTTCATTGAAGGATAGTGGATGTTGACATTGGTAGAACTATAGCTTAATTAAGTTCCCATGAGAATCCTTAAGCAACGGTGATTTGCACACTGCTAAAAAGGGGGCATTTAACAAAGACATCCAAAGGATAACCAACAAACCTATCAGCATCACATAACAGTCATTGATCATCAAGGAAAGAATTATCAAGACATCTCCCTTGATCAATAATTTATATAACACAGATCGTAGGAAATAATCATCAATGGAAATATAGAAACCATTGCACAAGAGGAAATAGCAGACTGAGTTCATTGATGGAAGGAAGATTCTAAGAAAATAATGTCAATCTCAATTAGGCAGAAGCGTTGGGCTATTTTGGTTGCACAATCCACAGAAGAATATCAAGTGCATGGACAAACTGAGGAAAGACCGTGTTTTCTGGATTTCAGGAAACATAACTTCCTTACGTGTTGGCATGAAGGCATATTGTAGAGTGAGCCAATGTGAATGGTCACCTTTGGACTCGTGATGTGGCTCGTTATATGTTTGGATGCCTTCTGAGTTTTAGTATCATATATATAAAGAGGACGGATCAAGAAGCATAAGAATTTGATTGAAGATGGACATAAGATTCAGAGGGATTCTAACAATCTATCAGAAGCAACCTTGGATGAGAAGGTCAATAGGTTTATACATGTACTTGGAGCTTTAGATGGAAGCCAGATTATCATGAATGTTTGGCGTTGTCAGGCCTGAGGATAAATCCATAATTTATTACATTCACTCATGTTACTATGGAATCAAACAAGTACATTTGTGTATGGGAAATTGCTCTTGCAAACAATGTTGTGATCATTGATCAAATAAATCATGTGCCAGATGATAAGAGTCTCTTGGAGCAAGATATCTTCCATGATTGGAGTATGTGAACAAGGTATACTTCCATGATAGATGGAGTAGCTAATGGATCTGCATCAGTTGATCCACTAGTACATTTGACACTAATTTTTGACCAATATTGGTCAAAATTTTGACTCAAGTTGGTCGAAATTTGGACCAACAAATTGGTCAAAATTTTTGGTGTCAAAATTTCGACCATCTTCCTGTGGGTCAAAATTTCGTCCAATAGTTGGTCGAAAGTTCCACGAGCTATTGGTCGGACATTGTGCATGTTGTTTGTGCTATTTCTGCTGGGGTTTTGTTGAAATTTTGACCAATCATTGGTGGAAATTTTGACCAATGGTTGGTCAGAAATTTTGACCAATCATTGGTGGAAATTTCGACCAATGATTGGTCGAAAAATTTTTAGGCGTTCTATAAAACAGTTCGCATGTCTTGCCTATAATTTGACATTTTGCATACATCATGCACTTTCTCATCCTGATGATGGATTACAGAGTGATCTAAAACGATGATGCTAAAAACACACACACAATCAAATCCAAAACGAACTTGCATTACAAATGGATTGTAATGCAAGTTCGTTTTGGATTTGATTGTGTGTGTTTTTTAGCATCATCGTTTTAGATCACTCTGTAATCCATCATCAGGATGAGAAAGTGCAGGATGTATGCAAAATGTCAAATTATAGGCAAGGCATGCAAACTATTTTATAGAACGCCTCAAAGATACACACATATTACTTGAAAGATTGATTTCACAATTCAGCAGAACATGTTAACCACTTTAGTTGCAAATCAATGCCTGCATGGTGCATATCACTGCTCATAGGAAGCCATAATGTACAATAAATATATCTTTCAGCTTTCAATGTTTACT
>MU224957.1:203880-220968 GCA_018584345.1 Thuja plicata | reverse complement strand
TTTATGTCACTGATAGTAGCATAATCTGACGGCTATGGTGTTGCTTATCATACTCTTCTTAGTTAGAAAGCAATAGGTTGATTTTAGTTGTTGTATATGCTCATCTAACCATGTTTTCCACTAATGCAATGACCTATTGAAGTGTTGTGTCTCTCTTAATAGGTACAAAAATCACACACACATTTCTAGCACCCATCGTGGGGCTCGATTCGAGAATTGCCTCATTTTTAACCTCATTTTCACTAATATTTCCTCCCAGTTTTTAGGTCCAGAATCGCATTTGGCATTTTGGCTTGCATCCGGGATACGCCCTCACACCGTAGAAAATGAGACTCGCATCCAAGATTTCTCAGATTATTTTTGGCTTAGAATCGCATCTGGGGAACATTCAATTGCATCTGGTGACAAAGGTTCGCATACGGTATACGGTATCACATACTGTTATTTTAGGATCGCATCTGGTGAAATTTTTGTGAACTTCATTGCCTAACCACTAATGTTTGCGCGCTTGATTTCTTTGATCTTTTCACAGCTTAACTAGTGCTTGCAGGTTTCCATCAGAGGTTTTTCTTAGGAGTTAAATGAAGAATACTAACGTGGTTTTTTAGGTTTCCCAACCCCCATCTTGACCTCTATTTTTACATGCTTTTTACACTAAAAACATTTTCTAATTTTCCACTAAATTGACTAGAGGACTATGCTATTTTCCTATTTAAGGAAAATCAAAAACTCATACCTCAGTTTATGGGTTGAAAGGAATTTGGAGATAACTGAACCAAGGAAAACAAAACTAAATTTTGATTTGGATCAGTATCTAAAAAATCAAAGCATTAAAATTTTGTGGCTCAATGAACAAGTTCAATTGTTTAATTCAATTTGGATTAGTAACTAAACAATCAAAGCACTAAATTTGTGGGTTAATTGAACAAGCACATTGTCTAAATTTTGGGAATAAAAAATTGAACAAGCTGCTCATTTAACATTGTGGATTAACTGAACAAGCAAACTTTCCTTTCAAAGCATTATGTTTTCCATTAAATAGAAACATCTTAAATCGAGAACAACATTGCTTGAGGGAATGAACTATTTTCTTGAATCTGTTTTGGGAGAAAATGACATGGATTAGGAGACTATGCTCTTCTTCTTCGGAGGAACAAAAAATCTAGAGGTCGTACGCTCGCCAATCCTTTGTAAGATTATTTAATAGTAGAGGGCCTACCATTTGAGGAAAAAATCTCCCGGGAATGACCCAAGTGAGGACAAGTTTTACGCCAACCCTTCTAACTCACTATAAATAATTGCTTCCTCATAGGCTAAAGCCTCAGAAGATGGAGCCGGTTTTGTTCATGGAATTATGACATCATTCCTTGAACATGCTTGTGTGTGTGTAGAGTGGAGCCGCTTGAATCTTGCTTGCAAGACTACATATACTTAAGTACTCATAGGGCTATATGCCTCAATTTTTCCTTGTGCAATTCTATGGGGGACAGTTTCGAATGGATTGCCCAATAATAGACAACATTTCAACTGAAAGAATTCTTGATTCACCCCCAAAAGGGTGATAATATTTGTTCAAGGCAAAAAGTAATTTCCCCAAGACACTCGTCATATCATGCCCTCACTTGCATTTGGAGTCGCCTAATACAACATCATGAATGGAGCCATTGCGTGCTTGGTGATGGCTATATTTTGTTTAGCATTTAAGTGTGTGCCTAAGTCAACGAGCAAGGATTTTCATCCTCCACCTAGAAATAGGGATAAGATGTGTGTCTGTTTCACCCTCCTAACAATGCAAATCTGTTTGACATGCCTAAAAAATCATTAAAAAGATAATATCTTCAAAAAAACAACAAATCTCAAACTTGGGTCCACACATGTGTTTTCATTCACTGACGAGTCTCAGAATGCAAAACTACAATCTGACAAACTTCACGCACTTCCAAAATGAATTTTTCAAAACTGATCAAATCTGACAGAGACATCAGAAAATCACATCCTGGATTTCCTAAATCATATACAGTATTTAGGCTCGCATATGGTATCCTAGCTCGCATCTTGTCAACACATTGTCGCATCTGGTATTTAAGCTCGCATCTAGAGTCATCAGTAGCTCGCATCCTGTATTTTTAGGCTTGCATCTAGGAGCTCACATCTAGGACAGTGAGCACTTGCAGAATAGTTTATCAGAAAGTCTCAGTTGATTTGGATACCCTTTTGGCTCTTTAGTCTACCCTTGTTGTCTTTTCTGGTCTCCCTATCGCTGTGTCAGAATACTTTTTCAAACGTCTACCTTGCATGTCTGGTCAGTTTCTCATTATCTATTGCAATACGTGTGGTCTATCCGCTTCTTACAACAACTTTGTTCCTAGCTCACTATCAGGGCATTCTAACCCCTTGACGCTGGAATCATTTACTTCCACCAAAACTCAAATGATACTTCCACCTAGACACACTGATTTGAACGATTTAGAATACCGCTTGACCCTCTCAGGAAACTTTGATGGGGTTGAGATATGGATACATGGTTAACACAAGATGCAAGAAGTACACCTCTAAAGGATCAAAAGTGCCTCCTAAATAACCACACTTTCAAGGAGAAACATCTCGCAGTTCCCTACTTGATCTAGACTCTCCACAAATGGATAGAAACACTCGCAAATGGAGTGCAACTTTTGAAGAATATGACAATAGAAAAAGCCAAAAGCATGAAGATCTCGATAAAAATTAAGAAACCACATTTGAACGTCCTCCATTTGGATTGGACAATGAGGGGGAGATCCTTGAAGACGAGTACGATAAACTCAAACAGAGCAAGAGGTTCCACAAGATACTGGAAAGGATAATTGACAAGGATAAATATAAATACTTCCTCTATTTGGCATCCACTAACGTAAAATTACCCCCAGATTATGATGTCAAACAGATAAAAGAAAAAGAAGTACCAACTCCTATATCCATTCTTGCTAAGAAACTCACTTTAATGAAAACTGAGCTTACAACGCTCAAACAGGAGAAGGAAAATTCTAAAACAAAATACTCTTTGGACACCATTTGTCCATTTCCTTTTGACAAGAGTATCACTATGGTTCCATTCCCTCTTAATGTGGCACACCCAAAATACAAAAAGTATACGGGAGAGACCAATCCACATGACCATGTTTGAGAGTTTTGTGCTCTTAGCATAGAATACATGCATGAACCTACTTACCTCCTGTGACTATTTCCTGGAAGTCTAGGAGGCAACGCCATGGAGTGGTTCTCGAAAATTACACCCAAGGTCAAAAATTTTGAGGAGTTAATACAACAGTTCATCCAACATTACTCCTACAATATCCAACATGACATGACTATGATGGATCTATGTAATACTAAACAAAAGACTGGCGAATCATTTACACACTTCCTTCAAAGATGGAGGAAAATATTTGCACGGTACTCAAGAGCTATCCTTGAATTGGAGAAGATGGAAATCTTTGTCAATAACTTGGTACCAGAATTGAACTACATATTGCAAATGCAAGATTCCCCTAGTTTCGACATGATGATTAAAAAGGCCCTCCGTATCGAAGAAGTTATGGTAAAAAAGGGGGATATCAATCTTCAAAGTGAAAACAAACCTAACAACTCCAACTCCAGACCTAAATGGTGGAAACAAAACAAAAATGTTGTCAATGATGGCGTAGTAGATGCATCCAATATTGGTCATAAACCTGAAGTATTCAATCTAACCAACAGTATTCAAGCAAGCAAGGATGCCAAGGTGTCAACCCCCATACCTAAAGAAAACAAGGATAATAGAAAGGGTCGGAAATGGACTTCAAAACCTCAAAGAGCATTCACTCCTTTGGGAGAGCCTCTCGAGACTATTTTGAAGACACTTCTAGACAACAAAGTTCTAACAATTCGAGATTCCAAACCATGGGAACCAACAGTTAAACCAAGGTGGTGGGATGATAACTCCTATTGTGTCTTTCACAAAAACAAAGGACATAAGACCAATAATTGCCTTAAGCTCAAACATATCATTGAAGACCTCATTGAAGGAGGTATGATCAAAGTGGATGAACACACTACCAATGAAGATCATACAAAATTCAATAAACTATTTCCTAATTACGACAAAGGAGAAACATCTAAAGGGAAAGGTAATGAAGTAAACTACACCTACTCCGGTAATGACAACGTGATCAATATCCTAGACATTAAAACTGAATCAATTAATTTGGTCACAATCAAAGGTGTTTCTTTCCAATCAAATGTGGTGACTTGGAGCCAAGCCCCAGTCACGATCAGAGGACCCCCGAAACTAGCATCAACGTCCAAGGTTCCTATCGTTACTATTCCTAAACCAGCAGTGAAACACATGGTTACTATTCCTGGAGCAAAGTATGACTTGGTTGACCAATTGCAACGAACCTCTGCCAAAATTTTCATCTTTAAGCTACTTAAAATATCCACAGTGCATAGGGAAATCCTAGAACAAGCCCTACATACTGCAAATGTACCAAAGGATCTTGATATAGAAAAATTACAAGCGATGGTCAATCACATCTCAATGCCACATTACCTCTCCTTTTCTGAAGAGGATGATAAGTCATTGACACATCCACATAATCAACCCCTAGTCCATATTGAAGTCCTTATTCATAAATGTCATGTTAGACGCGTGTTGATAGATGGAGGCACAGAATTGAATATTTGTACACTTAATCTAATAAGGAAACTAGGTCTCTCAGAACAGACCTTTGACTCTAGAAGAAAAATAACTATCAAAGCTTACGATGAGGAAAAAAGATCCTCTAAAGGTCTTATTGTTCTACCCATCAGAGTTGGGCCAATTGAAAGGAATATCATATGTCAAGTTCTGGATCTACCCCTGGCCTACAATATCCTATTGGGGAGACCATGGATTCATGAAATGTAGGCTATGCCATCTACTTACCACCAGTGTATCAAGTTCCCACATAATGGGGTGGAAGTGACAATTCCTGCGGATGCTAACTATACTTGTAATAATATCAAAGTAGGTAGTATGATTCCACATAAAAAGGAAGCTATGGATGAGATTTCTCCTGAGACTACCAAGGACATGGTTATGAAGATTTTTGGAAAAACCTTAAAAAATTGAAGAAACAGACATGGGAGAATACAAGCTGGACCTGACTCCATCATTGACGGAACTTCCGGTGTCACCAAGATCCTATGGAAAACCTTCCTCGAAATTCACACCTACTGCATCCAAGGAACCAGAAATACACAAAGCAACTGGCATGGTAAAGGCATCCATATCTTCTTTAGATAACACAGAAGAACATGCAGTCTTGGACTAGCTTTACAAAGGAGAACCGGTGGAAGCTGAGGTCAAACATGTAGAGATATCCCCATAACAGTATGGTAAAGGATATGATTTCCTCAAAATGATGGGATACAAAGTAAATGGACCTCTAAGTGACATAGGAAGAGTAATTATTGAGCCTATACCCATGGAGTTCCAGAATACTAGAGACAAAATAGAACTGGGTTTTAATACTAAAACTAACAAACCTGCTTTAAAAGACAGCCCAGCCTCTAACAAAGGGAGTGATGAAATAGATGAACTAGAGCAGTGGTCCTATGAAATATTATTACATGTTGGTATAGAGAATCCTGAATATCAAGGAGAATTCTATGTACCTAGATTTGAGGTACCTCAAAATATCCACATACCTTTGTTAGCACAACCTCCCATTCAAGAGGTAGGAGACTCAACAACAGATGGTTCAGAGATACCATTGATAGCAACAGATATAGAAAGCACACCCATACAATAGGACTTAAATCCTAACTGGGGGTAGTTGGTCATAGTTTCACATGTTCTTGATCTACCACACTTTGATCCACATATAGCTAACCGAGTACACCATATAACTATTGCTGAATACTTAAACCGATCTGATGATGAAATAATTGACTCTCATGATTATGAATGGGATGAGCTATCTGTCGCTATAGAGGACATTGAAATAGATACAATTCACATGTTTGCGGCTCCCTCAACACCTTGTGAACATTCTAACATTACTCCCAACAACACTGACAATCTTGAAGTAGAAGACGAGTTCCTTCTCCCTGTCATGGATGGAGAGACTGGTGCTTTTCTAAGTCTAGAAGAAGTTCAGAGGTGACAAGCAAGAAGCCTCCTTTTACAGAGAGATGATGATGAGAGTTCTACTGATGATTCACTAGAGTTTGGTCCACATATGACTAACAATGACCCTTTTAATGACGATCTAACTCTTATTGATCTAAACATTAAAGAAACTAACTTTACAGGACATGTCATGTCAGTTAATAGTCATAATGCTAATGTGATGTTGTCCTTCCCAGAGTTCAACTTCCTATCCCTAATAAACCCAGATCTAATTGATTGCACTAGTACAGATCCTACTCCTATTCTCAATTTCCCGAATGACTACACCTTGGCCTACTATCTCAATGCTTGTGAACCTTACCCTTCTTCCACCAATGCAAGGAGGAAAAACATGTCACAGGAGGATATCAGGTTTCTCAGTCAAAAATTGAAAAAGAAAAATAAAAAGGGAACTAACGGTGAAAACCACATTGTGGCAATGTCAGATCCTAAAATAGTAAAAACAAAAGATGTATCCAATGGTGAAAACCTCTCAGAGGCGCCAAAGGATGAGATCCTTGATGTCCTCCCCTAGCACTTTCAGGAAAGGTCTTTAGTTCTAATGGAACCAACACATCCAGTTAATTTGGGCACAATTGAAGATCCTCAAATAGTACACTTGGTACAATATTTGTCAGAAGAGGAGAAGACACAGTTCACAGAGTTCCTGAGGGAAACAAAGATCAACTTTGCATGGTTTTATATAGATATGCGTAGACTAGATCCTAACCTAATCATGCACCACTTATCTATAGCTCCCGAGATCAAGCCTGTGAAACAAAAACTTATAAAGATGCATCCTTATGTTGCATTGCTAGTAAAAGCAGAGCTAGAGAAATTGTTGAAAGCTGGATTTATCAGAGTCATTGCCTACGCAGGATGGATCTCCAATGTGGGTTCTGTGTCTAAATTTTTATAAATCTATCAGGACATGTATGGACTTCAAAGACTTAAACAAGGCATGTCCTAAGGATGACTTCCTGCTGCCTAACATTGACATAATCATAGACCTCACAACAGGCTACCAAATGTATTCCTTAATGGATGGTTTCTCAGGCTATAATCAGATAAAAATTGCCCCTGAGGATCAAGAGAAGACTGCATTTACGTGCGTATGGGGAACATTTTTCTGGAATGTCATGCCATTTCGGATAAAGAATGTTGGTGCCACATATCAAAGAGCAATGACTACTATATTCCATGATATGATGCATAAAAACATGGAGGATTACGTGGATGAAACCTTAGCCAAATCAAAGGAAAGGAGCACTCACATTGCTAACTTGAGAAAGATGTTGGATCAAATGGAGAAATTCCAACTCAGGCTCAATCCAAATAAATGTGCCTTTGGCATCCAATCAGGTAAAATCTTAGGGTTTATAGTTTCAGTGAAGGGAATTGAGGTAGATCCTATGTAAAGGTCAAAGCTATTTTAGAGATGACTCCTCCATGCAACATCAGTCAAATGAGGACGTTACAAGGGAGACTTCAATCAATCAGGAGGTTAATGTCACAACTTGCTGAAAGAGCACAACCCTTTACCAAATTACTACATAAAGGGGTCACCTTCAAATGAGATGAGCACTATGAAGCAAACTTCAGATAATTAAAAGGGTACTTGGCTACTCCTCCTATTCTTATGGTACCTATTCATGGAAAACCATTAATCCTGTATATTTCAGCTACAACTACATCACTAGGAGTATTGCTAGCACAAGAAGATGAAACAAGGAAAGAAAGAGCTATCTACTACATTAGTAGAACACTAGTCTCCTATGAGCTCAATTACAACATTATTGAAAAAGCATGCTTAGCAGTCATCTTCACATCACAAAAATTGAGACACTACATGCTTTCACATACAGTAAGGCTCATTGCTAAGATCGATCCTTTAAAGTACCTCCTGAGAAAAATAGAATTAATAGGATGTCTGGCAAAGTGGGTCCTCATTCTAAGTGAATTAGACATTGAGTATGTAGACAGGAGGGCTATTAAAGGACAAGCCCTCGTAGATCAACTAGCTGATTCACCACTTCAAGATGATGAACCTTTAAGGATTGAATTCCCTGATGAGACCATTATGCATCTCACTGAGTACCCATGGAAGATGTACTTTGATGGTTCTTTCATGAAACAAGGCTCTGGAGAAGGAGTTCTATTCATAACTCCTCAAGGCTACAAGATACCCAAGTCTTACAAATTGATGTTCCCATGTACGAACAACATTTTAGAATATGAGGCACTGGTAAACGGTCTTAAGCTCACCATGGAGTGGAAGATTGTAGAGTTACACGTGTATAGTGTCTCCAAGATCATTATCAATCAGGTCAATGGAGATTACCAGACGAAAGATGAAAAATTGACACTCTACAAGCAACTGGTTGATGACCTCAAAAAGTACTTTGTCTTCATCACATTCCAGCAGATACCCAGAATAGAGAACAAAGATGGAGATGCTATGGCTACATTGGTGTCCATGTTACAACTGGAAGAACATCAATTCTGCTATGACTTCTTGGTGGAAGAACTCTTCTATCCTGCCTTTGATACCCCTAAATACCAAGTAATCTATGCTTTGAACACCCCAGACCAATCTCGGTATGCCAATATCATTGCTTACCTAACTGACCAAACCATTCCCAATGATCTATCCTGAAATGAGAAAAGAGCCTTGATTAGGACAACATCGTGTTATGTCCTCATAACTAATAACTTATATCGATGAGGTCTCGATGGTACACTTCTTAGATGTTTAGAACTTGAAGAGTTTGATCGCACATTAAAACAAGTCCATGAAGGTGTATGTGGATCACATTCGAACAAATTTTCACTAGCAAATAAACTGCTCATAGTAGGCTATTACTAGCCTACCATGGAAAAGGATGCAATTCAATTTTCCAAAACATGTCATAAATGTCAGACACATGGAAATCTCATCCATACTCTTTCTAGAGAACTTATACCTTTTATTACACATTGGTCATTTCAGCAATGGGCCTTTGACTTGGTTGGACAAATATATCCCAATTCTTCAAATGGACACAAGTTCATCATTACGACCACTGAGTATTTCACAAAGTGGGTCGAGGCTGTGCCGCTAATCAAAGCCACTGGAAAATAGGTAGCTATGTTCATTTTGAACTACATTATCTGTAGATATGGGATACCCTCATCAATTGTAACAGACAATGGGGCCCAATTTAAAAATCAAGACATTGATGACCTTTGTGAAAAGTTCCACATCACTCAACACTGCTCCTCAATCTATTACCCTCAAGGTAATGGACAGGCTGAGGTGTCTATTAAGAATATTCTTAAAATCCTACACCGAACTGTACGTAAGTCTGGCAGAGACTAGCATCTACAACTAAATCTGGCACTATGGGCCTACAGAACAAGCATCAAAACACCAACTGGAGCCACACCATTTTCTTTAGTCTATGACACTGAAGCAATACTACCTATTGAGGTTCAAATCCTATCTTTGCAGATATCTTTACAAGGTCTTGTTACTGATGAGAAATACTACATCGATAGGGTGAATTCTTTAGACCTACTAGATGAGTGCAAACAACATGCATTCTTGCATTTGAAGGTGTACCAAGCACGTATGTCCAAAGGCTACAACAAGAAGGTCAAACCATGAAAATTTGAAGTGGGGGATCTCGTCTTAAAGGAGAATCCTAAAAACCATCCCAACAGAGAACAAAAGGGAAAATTTGAACCTAATTGGCTCGGACCTTATGTTATCACTGCTAATTTTGGGATTGGAGCTTATCAACTAGCTACACCTGAGGGAGACGTTCTTCCAGATCCTATCAATACTTTACATTTGAAGCAGTTCTACACTTGATGTTTGGCTAGTAGAGCATGTACAGTGAAATAGCTCTCAGAAAATACCAAAAATATTTAAAAATGGATCCTGAAGAAATCTAAAAATAGTGGAAAAAGTCCTGAAGCAAGGTATCCTTGGTGAAAACTTGGTAAACAGACACCTTGATACTACAAAAACATTAAAAAAAAAAAGAGCAAAAATAGAAAAAAAAATAGAAAAAGAGAAAAGTGCCTTGATGACAACCTGGTAAAACGGGCATCTTGGTAGCAAAAAGAGAAAGAAAAGATCTTTCCAAGTGGTGAAAACCTAACAATTAGGCGTCACTTGTGTTCTTTGATCCATCTATCAATGCCTTACTGATACTAAGCCTTCACGATCACACCTGTGCTAAATGTTGACTTTGTTTCCTAAACAACTATCTTATCCTCGCTTGGGATTTGTCTGCATTTTTGTCTTAGGATCAAGTCATTCTACATTGGGGGCATCTTTTCTAGTTTGATAGGTTGCGTCTGCTAGGTCATCATAGGATGGTTTGTCTTGTGATACGATGCTTCTTGATACTTTCGCTAAACTATCCCTTTCACGACACTAGGATGACACAAACATTGCATTAACATAAACGGTGTTCCTATGACCTACATGGGATTGCACACAAGAATAAAATTTTACACAGACATGGAACACATATTGCTTGAATTCAAAAACTTTTGATTGTTGAATCTCTACTGCGCTTGAAAAATGAATCAATAGTATTTCTCAATACTACCTAAACACAGTGTGATCTTGGTTTGATTATGACTCTTTTATGAACCCATGATGTTTTCACTGGGGGCATCTAAGCAGTTATGAACTTTGTTTGATTGGTTCACAATTGATGGTTGTTATGTCTTCCGAGTTACTCCATGACGTCTATGCAAAGAGAAAGAGTTGCAAGGACAGGGGCATAACGTTTTCTTAGTTTTCTATGTATGGTGATTGTTCCAAATGATCCTATAAATTTCACCTAACTTAGATGTTTATGGTAAGAGCTACCACTAGGGGTGGATAAATGCATATATCTCAATCTTTGTTATGTGTAAACTACGGTGAGGTTGGGACATTTTCCTTGTCTATTTTTCTGAAGTAGATTCTCGCTAAGGTATACGAAGCATAATGTACCCAAGGATATGAATTTTCAAGGTCATTGCGGGTCCAATATCTTGCCTTACACAGAATCTGATATATTAAAAGGAAGGTGACTATCGTGTTATCCTTGCTTCTATGCCTTGATGCCTAAGTCTATTTCTGACATTTCAATAACACATTATTCATACTTTCATAATATCAGTGGGTATTAGTGATTGTTGTACTATCAGGTGGTATCCATTCTGAAAAGTGCCCAATAATGATAAAAAGCTACAATATCTACAAATCAGTGACAAATCCTAAGAGTCTGCATATAGCTGCATTTAAAGATTGCATGATGCATTTGTAAAAGAAGTAACAACATAGGGAAATTTGAGCTCAAAAATGATTTCTATCTTTCTTCTAAAAAAAAATTTAATTACATCATCACATATTACTGATATAAAATATCATTGCATATCCATAGCATACATTTTGCATTCATAAAATGAAACAGAAAGAAAATACAGAAACAAAGTATTTGTGCATTTCATTTCTACATCCTAAAGTGCATCCATACATTTTACATTGTATAAGAAAAACTCAAACACATGCATTTGCATATTCACATAAAATCATTTGAAACATATTTATATCAATGATAAAATCAAAAGACGCATAAATGATGTCATCATCTAAATCTAACTCATGATATGCCAAGATATCACATGTGCAAATGAATCTATCAAAGCAGAAAGAAATCATGAACCATGTCAGAATCAGAAACATTTGCATCAGATATATATCTCAAACATGGTACAGATCAAAATATGACACAAGTCTACATAAAGAGTATCAGCGAATCAAAAAGAATCAGATATATATATATATATATGTATATATATATATATACACATATATATATATACATATATACATATATATACATATATACATATATATATATACATATATATATATATACATATATACATACATATATATATAGATACATATATATATACACATATATATATATATGTGTGTGTGTGTGTGTGTGTGTGTGCATCAGATACAAAAGAAAGATCTCAGAAGGATCCAGATATACAATGTACATATATGAATACAAAATCAGCTCTGGCTCCCCCCCTCTCCCTGATCTGGAGGAGGAGGAGGAGGTGGTACAAATGGAGGAAGAGGCATTGCCCCCTTAGACTGTTGTGCTACACGTGAAAATTAAAGAGCTCTCTGGCCCTTTAGAACGAAAGCATGGTATAGAACAAAGTAGTACGCTGCTCTCTATCCCTGATGGGTGGCTATCCGAGCCTGTGTGTCTCTCTACTCTGAGCAGGTCACCCTACCTGTCCCGCTCTTCCCTGAGGCACTCTAATTGTCTGCCCCTATTTATAAGTAAGGCATCTAATATGGTGATCCTAGACTCAGCTGCAGTGAGCCTGCCCTCTAGAGTTGTGATCTGTGCCCTAAGCTGCTCTCTCTCCTACTTGCACTGGGATAGAGGATATCCATTTCTACTGGATCCCCTGCCTGAATCCTGTCTAGAAGTCCTATCCTATGATTTGTCTGGCTACCTTTGTTGCTGCTGCCTCTGCTCATCTCCTGTTAGTAATGGACCTGGATCTATCCTAGGAGCAACAAATCTAAATCGGGTGTGCCGACCCTCTCCACTACCACTGGCGATATAAGTGTGGCCACCCACAAAACCACCACCCTGTCATCTCCACCATCATCCCCCTCATCTGGAGGAGGATGTCTCCCATCTTGACCTCCATCTCAGTCTCCGTCTCTCCCTCCATGCCTACCGGTGCCCCTGTCTCTCTGAGATCCTCCTCTCCCTCTGGCTGGGTGCTCATCTAGATCATAATCTATAGGCTCCTCTATATGAGGAATGACCTCCTCTAACACTGTGAAATGAGGAAATGGACATTGAAGCATCTCTGCTATATAACCATCTGAGCAGCCTGCATCTGCAACATCCAGGCAAAGATCCCAATCTACTCCAATCATGTCCCTAATCTCCTGATGGACGCTCTCATAAATCAGCTAGGCACCCCACAATGGTGCCTCATCACGAATCCACACATATACAGTGATGTCCTGTGTCCTACCCTGCCATCAGTCGCATTGTCTCAGAACTTGGGAGTGCATGAACCGCTCTACAATATATTTGGTCCACCCAATAAGATACCTGCTCTGGAATAAAAATGGAACTTCTCGAGCATCTGAGGTCCACTCCTCACAATCTAAATATGGTCACCAGATGACCTTAGTCATATCATCAAATAGTCATCGCCAGTACTCTACCTTTCCCAAATGGGGCTTCTGAATAAAACTTGCATACATATATACATAGGTCTGCTTCGGTGCTCGTTGTCTATCTACTATTGGTCATGTAACAGAGATGTGATCCTAGGCCCAGATCTAAAGAATCAATATACCTACGGTCATACTCCGAGTATAATGATATAAAATCTCATGCACCTCTCGGTACATATGGGCTAAGATGCAATTGCCCTAGGAAAATCTACGTCTATGGACGACCATCTGCTCTAGCATGTCCACCCATCCGACCATGAACCCGTGTTGTCCTCTATCTGGCATCAGGATGCCACCAATCAAACCTGCTAAGTACATAGATAATCGATCATAATGATCAACCATATAGTCTCATGAAAGGTATCTACGATCAATGGTGTCATCCTGAAAATACCGACGAGCTGCTCCAATCGCTACGTCAGATGTCACCTCAAAGTGCACCTCATGACCAATAATTGGAAGACATAGTATGCGCCATATGTCCTCTGGAGTCATAGTCATCTCCCTAGTCGGGAGATGGAAGGTGTTGTGCTTTGAGTGCCATCTCTTGGAAAGAACAGTCAACAACCCTCGGTTTACCCCTATATCAGGTAAACCTATCAAAGATCGTAATCCGTAACTGTAACATAAGAAATAAAATGTTTCATTGAAATGTACAAATATAAAATTGTGTTGTAGATTGTAATTGATAATGTGTACATTTAAAAATGTAAAGGGGATTGAAATAGAGATGTGTTTATTAAGAATATGTAATGTATTAAGAAGGATTGATTGATTATGTTGAAATGTAATGCATTGATGTTGTAAATTGTCCTTTAAGGTGCCTAGAATGTATTGAATTTCTTAACTTTAATTGAATTGTATTGATTAAGCATTGCAATTGTGATTAAGGAGAAGATAAGATATTCCTTTTATCCTCAAATGCACAAATGGGAGATCCAAGTTGATCAACCCCAAGGAAGGGCTAATGCACAAATAAATCAACTATTTGGAAAGGAGAATAACAAGAAAGATATCTTAAGTTCTGTTAATTATATGTCTAGAAATGATATATGATAGTAATTGAAGAAATAGGAGAAATGCACTAACCTTGAAATATTGCATTTCAAAGAATGCTATTTTCTGAGGTCTGTATTGAGTTTATGGAAAAACTGACAGTTGATACTGAACCAGAACGCCAAGACAAACAAAAACTAGAAATATTTTTCCGTTCCGATGCTGTCTTATGAAAGATTTTGACCTTGACCCACAAATGTCAACCCTGACCCAATAATGTCGACCCTGACCTGCACAAATCTGAAAGTGACTCTGTTCGCAGATCCTGAAAGTTTGTCGAAAAGGGTATCCAGATCTGGTCTCAAAACTGCAATCTTGAACCTATACCTACAAGAAAAAGAGGTTTGTTTGTTGTGGGGGAGGGGTTTGCCTTGGTCAAACCCCGGTTTTGGAATTAACCTCAAATATATGTAATTGAAATTGTAGAAATGGACAAAGTAAATGCATAAATTCACCTTGCTTGAAAGAATCCTTGTGGCGGATTTGAATCCTTGAATCCACGATTATGCTTCAAAATGTGGAATGTAGAGAGGTATGATGTCTTCAATCTCTTTCTTGTAGATCTCCGACACCAAGTCTTGAATGGGTTCTTGACTTTGGAATAGGCTTGGAAGAAGGTGGATGGAGAGATCACCAAAAGGGCACCATGCAGCTTCAATCCTTCAATGGCCTCTAATGGATCTCCTTCATGAAAATGGATGCTTGAATGGATGAAGGCTTGCTTGAAATCTTGCTTCTTAGCTTGCTTGAACTTCACTTGATAATGCTTGATCTCAATTAGGAATGCTTGATAGTTGATTAGAAGACTTAGAGAAAATGAGAGCAAAAGCTTCCCTTTTATATGAAATTAGGGCACAATCTTCTAAGGAGGCATACATAGGAGGATTAAATTCCCATTAAATCCTTTAGCCCTGGGAGAGGACCTATATTAAATATAATTTAGGAATCAACGCTTCGAAACCCGAAACAGCCGACCTGGAAGCGAGAAATACTTTTTGCAAAGGCCAACCTCCAAAATCTGTGAGACCCCAAGATCTGAACCCTGGGTCAAGGTCGAGTTCAACCCTGACCTAGGTTAGGGTTGAGGTCGACATAGTCCTAAAAGGTTGACCCTGACCCTGAAGCCCAGAATCACCAGTCTGCAGTCCAGAATGCAGAAATCAGGCTAAACATGAGTGGAAAGAGGGATAGAACAGGGGGGAAGCCATGTCAAGATTAGGAACCCATTCAAGGAACTTTCCACGACCCTAAACCACTTACTCGAAAGGCTAAACATGTCTGCAATGGAATTTCTTCCATTTTTCAACTATACATTTAGCCCCCACTTTAGCAAGAGTATGAGTTCAACACAAACTCTTGGTAAAGGAGAATATACAGAAAAGACAATCTTATTGAATCCAAAAAGGGATAAAGAAACCCTCAATCCCCCAAGGGACTTAAGTCTTTATCAACCCTAAGATCCTGATAAGAGAGACATCACTTAGTTAAGTAGAGAGAGAAAAGGGTGTGATTATCTCACCTAATGAGAACTTATGTCTTATTGTGAACCACACCAAAAGTGTAACCAGAAAGATGGAATTGAACTGCCTAGTGAATGTGGCTATTCAATAGTCAACCCATCAGGGAGATCCATTCTTAAAGGGATCATAAATTTAAACTGGAGGGATCAAGAGATCCTTAAAAAAAGTAAAAAGGTGACCATGCTTTAAGGATTAGTTTCTTTTAATCCATAAAGGAAAAAGTTTTGAATCTTTTGAAAACTATTTTGAATGTGTGTGTGTGCAAAAAGTGAGTAGAGTGTATGCCCCCACATTAAAGTCATTGCTAACACTTTAACAGGAGCAATGGTTTTAATGGAAACATCAGCAATTATATAGATTACGTTTCCACTGCAAGATGCCCCCAAAGGAAGACAAATCAAGGGAAATAAAACATAAACATACGTAAGAACACAAGAGGGATCTACCTAATGTGGGGTCAGTATGATGATAAGATAACATGTACATAGAAAATATAATATTATTGAAAATTAATTGACATCATTCCCTAAATAAAGTAGAACTACAATCACAAAGTAGGAAAGAAACTTAAGAATTTACGAAAAGGAATCTTTTCGGACCACAACAATGGAGACCAAAAAGAATTAATGCTACCATGTTGCAGATCCATGTAGATTGTACAAGGAACACAATTAAAAACAATAGAACATGTACAACATAACATGAAACAACATATAGAAGTATTTAGATACATATAGAGGAATTGAACAAGAATTTTGATTCCTTTATCGCCTTGAACCAACAAAGTAACAAGGGTCGTATAAAAGAATCTAACAAACATTTAGAAACACATTACGAGGGAAGCACAATACAACATACAAACACACAAAGAGCTACCATAAAGGATGAGCCAATCAAGCATGTTGTCAACCCTCCCCATCTTGGTTGATGTTATTTAGAGTAAGTGGGAAACTCACAAGAGGGACTATATCCAATATAGTAGGAATGATAGCCAGTTCCAAACAAGGATCCTCTTGAGAATCACAATGCTCAATACTAGGTGTAATTGTTAATTGAGTTGAAAGCATATG
>MU224957.1:157006-171836 GCA_018584345.1 Thuja plicata | reverse complement strand
AATGACCTGATCCAATTTCTGCAACATGTAAGTTAAGTCCTCTGACAAACAGATTAGTGTGCTTTATATCCTCCATGGCTTGGAATATAGGGCTGAATGTGGACCTCATTTATCCTCCAATTTTTGTGTTGAAACAAAGGGTATGTGAGAGCTGCTTTCCTCATAATATTCCCTCTAACCTTCTTCCATAGATTCCAGCTTGTGTTTTGTCCTGTACTGGACCAGTAAAAGTCAACCATAGTTTTGTGATGGTTGTGCAAAAGATTTCTGTAGCCTGTTGTAATGGTGTATAGGAAAGTAACAATAGTTCAAATTTTTTTTTTTTGTCTCGTAATGGGCATTTATATAATCATATACAATAGGCTATTCAGTCCTTAGGATACATTAATGTGTATTTCATTTATTATAATTTATGCATTGGTGATAGGGTAGAGGCTCTATATCTATTTTATATATAAATGAGATTACAAGCGAAATTAGGGAACTCACGTTTAATAGTGAAATCACTTGATCTATAATTTTTTTTAATTTAATTTTGTTTTATTTAAAATATATATTTAATGTTTGTTTTTAAATTTCTATTAAGTTTTATTTTCTTTTTTTATATTTATCATTTTTTTTTTGTCTTCAAATGATCAATCTAGTCTTATGGTTCATTTTTGTGTAGTTAAATCTTGATGATTTTATGTAACATGTAGCTATATTAAGCAATTTAAAAACTTTAAATGTGTGGTTAATTCATTATGTAGAAGAAAGAACATGTAACTAGGAGAATCATTAGGGTGAACTTTGATTGCTAAAGGACAATAAAGAATCAGATCAACTTCATTGTAGAGGCCATTTGAATGTCACTATATGTTGTATTTGATTTCATTCATTTTAGTTAATCCATATCAAATTGGCAAAGTCCTCCACGATGTCTCTAGACACTACCTTGACAAATTCAAATATCAAGAAGGTGAAGGTGATCTCATCTCATGTGCACATTTTGGTACTTCAACCCCACACAACACATCAATTTTGTACATTAGATTATATACGCAATAATGAAGATTGACACATGATGCTCATAATCAACCTTCATAATTCTAGCACCAATTACAATTTCGAGATTGTCATTAAAACAAAACCATTATTTTTTTGGAGACGATGAATCAATTTAGAACATCATCAATGTCATTCTCTCCTCACTAGTTTTATAGCTAGATACTCATATCTTATGCGTTTTATTTTTGTACATTTATTCCAATAATCTATCCCAAAGCTAATTAATCCATGCCAATTATTTTCTTTATTGATTACATTTGTCTAATTGATGTAGAATTATGTCAAAATGATTTTATTCCTTTACAAGTTAAAAATAAAATTATATGCTAAATCTATACATAAATACTATATTTTAAATTATTTATATTAACTCATATTAGCCCTAAGAGGAGATTCTTTGTTTATTTTGTTGACCTAGCTTTACCTTGTTTATGTGAACACATTTTTAACTAAAATTATTATTATTATTTTTAAATATACAATAGTTGGGGTTCTCAAAGGGAGCCCCACCCATGATATAAAAGAATATACATAACTTTTTTTTAACAAACTAGGATAAGACACAATTAAAATACTATAGAATAATTAAGCACCACAAAAAGTCTGGGATAATTAGCCATAATAAAAGCATGCAACCAAAAACCAAACATAATCCTACAACGAAGCTTATACCTACCACCTATTTCATCCACCACTCATCTTCATGCATCGACCTTTGTAATGGTCTAGAAGAGATGTGAATCTCACTTCAATTTTTAAAGACATGATCTAGATACATAAAAGGGCCATACAATATCAATATAGTATTTCTTGCATATTGCACCAATTAACAAGATTTGTAATTGCACCAATTAACAAGATTTGTAATTTCCCGAGAGAGAGAGAGAGAGAGAGAGAGAGAGAGAGAGAGAGAGAGAGAGAGAGAGAGAGAGAGAGAGAGAGAGAGAGAGAGAGAGAGAGAGAGAGAGAGAGTTTTGTCATGACTTGGGTTTAGGTTGAAAAGGAATTTTTGAGTCTAATAAAGTCTTTGATGGTCATTTGGGACCACATTGAACCATTTTGGAAAGTTATAAGTCAACAGGGAAAAAAATGAAAAGCTGCAAAACGTGGTCAAACAACTTTTAAAAGTTTTCATATTGTTTGTTTGGTTAACAAATTTGATTAGTTGGTCTGTTGGAATTGATTGAAAATATATAAATTTGAATTCCAAAATCGTTTAGGGGGCTTGATGAACATTAGAATGAGAATTTTGAATCATTTTTTAGCAAATTACTTATGTTTTCCTGCAATAGTCTTGTTCTTTCACATTGTACTGGGTTCATATAATGATCTAAAACCTATTGAACTTGGTTGTCACATTAATCTACTCTCTCTTTTATTTGGTTTCATCAAATTTAATCCAATTTTTTGAAAGATATTACATTTTTTGTAGAGGCAAGTCGAAAGATTGTATTTTTTTGTTTGTTAACAGTCTACAAAATGAATGGTATGGATTTGTACAGACTGATATTGATTTGAAATCAATTGGAGAAGTTAGGGTTGTGAATCTATTTTCATTTGTAAGTGGTCTCATTGATTTTTATTAAGTTTTGTGTAAGTTAGATTTGTGTCTTAAGTATTTTATTATATTTATATATTTCTAAATTGATAAAAGTTGATGCATATATTGTTGATTGATCATTGTATGCTGATTTCTCGCAAATTTTTTTCTCTTACATAATAAAAATATATAGAATAATTGAAATAACTTTATAAACACATCTATTGTTGTCTCAGATTCTACTATTAATGTAGTGCATTTAGATTATTCCTTTAGCTAAAGACTATCACTCCCCTTATTATTTTCCTGTTGGAGGTGGATCCACAAGAGAAGAATATACCTAGCTTTGAAAGAATAATAATAGTGATATTACTATGAGGATTCAACTGTGTAGTTTTTGAGTCAAACTCATTGACCCATGTTTCATGAGTAGTGGTTCACAAGAACCCATCTCTCATGAGAATGAATGAAACACTTAACACTCATTGCATCTAGGTGATGCTCATAGAGGTGAAGCATCGAGACTTCCATGAAGGTCACCCATCCTAGTACTACTCCAGGTCCAGCGCACTTAACAACAGAGTTTAAGGTTAAGCCCACTTTACTTGCAACTCCATTTGCAAAACCTTCAACACATATTTGACTCAAAAACTACACAGTGAAATCATGATGACAATACCACAATTTAACTTTCTGTGGAATATCTCTTACTTATTACAATAATAGTCCAAAGAGATGCACACCCCCAAGTTAATAGTGAATTATGAATGTCTCATATTGTCCACCTACAATGTTTAAAGAGTCGTTCTCGGAGAATTTCATTCACTTTTTTAGACAAGAAGACACAGCAAAATAAGGGCCCATTTGTTTCCTGGAACATGACAGGAATTGGCATTATCTAATTTTGGATAATGCCAAATTCTATGTTTGGGTCCTTGGAAAAAACTGGAATTGGAGTTATGAAATTCTCATTTTGCCCCCAAAATGGGAATATCATCTTCCACCTAAATAGGTGGAATTGGAATTTCAAAATAAGTGGAATGGGAATTCCAATTTTTAGAAAACCAAATTTAATATTTCGTGGGATCCGTGACTAAAAAGATGTATATATATACATGTGTGTATATACACACATGTGTATATATGCATGTGTGTATATATACATGTGTGTATATATATACACATGTGTGTATATATACATATGTGTATATATATACATACATGTATATGTGTATATACACATATGTGTGTGTATATACATACATGCATATGTGTATATATACACACATGTATGGTGTGTGTATATACACATGTGTGTATATGTCTTTATATATACACACATGTATGGTGTGTGTATATGTGTGTATATACACACATATGTATATGTGTGTATACATACACAAATGTGTGTATATATATACACATGTGTGTATATGTGTATACATGGATACACACTTGTATGTGTATATGTATGGTGTGTATATGTGTATACACATGTGTGTATGTGTGTATATATATACACATGTGTGTATATGTGTATACATGGATACACACTTGTATGTGTATATAAACACACATGTGTATGTGTATATGTACACAAATGTGTGTATATGTGTGTATGTATGTGTATACACACACATGTGTGTATGTGTGTATATGTGTATACATGTGTGTGTATATATACACATGTATACACATATACACATGTGTGTACATATATACACATGTATATATACATGTGTATATACACATACATGTATGTATGTATAATACACATGTGTGCATGTGTCTATATATACACACATGTATAAACACCATATTCAAAGAAATTAAAAAATAAAGAATTAAAATTCCTTATGCATCTTCTCATTCATCTTCCAGGTGAACCAAACGGGTAAGACCATATTTTGGATTTCATTTTGAGGATAAGCATCTCCCTGAATATGCAGTATCTTCCTGAATTGACCATATCCAGGATATGGTATTCTAGTACCCAAACAGGCCCTAAGTGTCCTCGTCCAATATTAGTCTAGTTTTAATATCATTGTTGTCTTCTTGGTTTTAATCATCCTTTCAAATCAGTTGTTTCATCTTCCCATATAATAATATATCTTGGCATCTTATTTTATGGTCTAATTTTGTATTTGGTTAAAACAAACGTGGTAGAGAATATTCAAAATTTTAATAGATTAATGGTTCAATGGTATAATTCTTATTTTCATTATAAGATAGAGATGATTGGTAGAATAGTAAACTTTTGAACTTCTTTTATCCATTTAAAAATTGGAACAGATCAATCATTCAATAAGCAGAAATAAAATTGCCTACATGATACAACAAATCCTCCTTGTAGTCTCCCTATAGTAACACGCTTTTCTAAGATTATCTCTATAAAGAACTTTACTAAAAGGAGTTTCCCTAACATCAGAAGATTTTGACCTCTGTTCTCATTTGGTATCATCCATGGAGAAAATACAACACAAGTATGTTGATGTTGGGGAACTAAAATTACATGTAGCAGAGATTGGATCAGGTATTTATCATCCTTAATTCAAGTATTCTTTTGTTTTGTGATTCAAGTTTTTGGGTATATGAGTTCATGAGATTCTTCTCTTGACTGTTTGGTAATTCGAGTTTTTTGGGATATGAGTTCATGAGATTAATCTTCTCTTGACAGGTCCAGATGTGTTGCTACTTCATGGTTTTCTTGAAATATGGTATTCATGGCGCCATCAAATGATTGCTGCAGCAAACGCATGATTTCATGCAATGCTCCAGACTTGAGAGGCTATGGGCTCTCTGACCAACCTTCTGAAATAGAAAAAGCCAAGGTTTTGGATCTTGTAGAAAACATGGCCGACGTTCTTGATGCATTGGCATTCAGAAAGTGATTAGTTAGATTTTTTTTTTTTCAGATTTTTAAAAACACAGTTGATAAATTTTTTAGCATGTATTTTCCATTTTTTAAATTTGATCAACAATACATTTAGCATAGAGAATAGCCACGTCCCTTTTGCACTACCTTATGTACCCTCAAAGAGAAAATTTACAATGATTCCAAATATTGTAATAATTCACTGATATTTGATAAGGTAAACAATCTGAGTTGTTGGTGGATGCAATTTGATTGTTAATATTTTTGTAATCAAGACAAATTAGACATGATAAGTACACCTTGGTAGTGACGTATTAGGAATTTAGGTTGCGTGATTTTTTTTGGGCCAGTATACCTCATGGAATATATATATTTACTAGTTTTTTAAGGTTTTGTTTTAATATGTAATAGCTTTAACGATCAAATACTTATAATAATTTTATATTTTATTCATATTAGAAATGACAAATAATAATTTTAAGATTTGTAATTATTTGTGTAATTATTTTTTAAGACAAATTGTTAGTGTAATTTTAAGACAATTTTTTAGCGTATTTTTTAAAATATTTTTTCTTCAACTTGTAATTATTAATTACATTTATTTATTTAGTAATTATAAAAATAAGTTATAATATTTAAAAAATATAAATTTGTTCATATTTTAAACAATTCATTTTAAAGAAAATTATTATTTTCTAATTAATTAACTGATATTTTTTTCTAGCACAAAATTTTAATAATAATAAACTTCACAAGTAATGTGATATTAATTTTCTTTATTAAGAATTAAAAATTGTTTTTAAAAGGGTTTGAACCCTTTCTTTATAAAGAGAAGATAACACAATTTTGAAGTCTACCAAACAATGATGAAAAAATTACATGGATTGCAATGCTAAAGTTATAAACCAACAACTATATCAACATTATTAACACCTCAAAGAAAACTCATGTGATTAGGACTAAAAATAAAGAACCCACACAATACAAACCATAAAATAAAAGAAACAAAGTTAGGCATGATCTATTCAAGTGACTTAAAGTCGAAGGCACTCATCCCACTCTAAGGCCAAGGATTTGCAAACTTTCATGTCTTGGAGAGTGTACAGGTCAAGAAGAATAGGGAAGTCTCAGCAATGCTTCTTCTTATGCTTTATGTGCTCATAGGCATCTGCGAGTTGCCTTGCCATTTCTAGAATAATTACCCAGTCAGATGGGTACCTGGGCAACTTCTTTGGTTGCAAAGTATACCCTGCCACCCAGATGTATGTAAATTTCCTAAGTTGTATGTAATAGGCCCCAATGGACCTTACCTTGGCCGCTTCTTCCTCTGACATTCTCTTCACAAAATCACCTTCAATAGATCAGAAGATTGCGAAGATGAAAGCATCATTTACTATCCTGTAGTCTGGGTTATCTTCAGGCACATTCACCCTTTTTACCAGCTGTGTGTATACAATATGGTGACATGCTTTTTGATCATTGATGTTACCTCTTTTAGTAAGCCTCAGATAGTCTTCCTGTGTGGCTAACAAGTACACTATGTATGTCCTCATGTAGAATTTTTGATTATGTCTTACCACAGTTAGTTGTTCGTCCAATGTGTCACTGATAATGGTCCCCAATCAAACCTGGCCTTGCGGCTTCTGATCTTCTCTATCAGGAGGATCACCAGTCCCCAAGTTAGATGGACTAAGGTAGTCCATACACTCGGCTTAGTAGTGTCACTGCCGCCTGGATGTCATCTTTTAAATACCCCCTCCTGAGGTCTTATCTTATCCAATTTGTTTTTTGGAAGAGGTTGCTTAAGGTAGTCATTATTTATAATATTGTACGCCTCTTCACCTTTGTTTCTGAACCACTTGACACCCTTCTCAATGAAGAAGTCGTAGAACTTATCTATGCCCTTATGGAGGTGGAAGACCTCTTCTACAATGTTTGGTCTTGTGTCCAGCACCACCTGTCCTTCTATATTTCTGACCACCTTTTATCTGGAATGTAGTGGTTTTCTAGGGTCATGATCAATTCAGATGATGAGACAGCCACTAGGTGGGCTACTGCGTTAACCAGGCCTGATAGGACCAGTGAGGTGCAATCCTAGGATCTTCCTGTTGGTTGTGAACATCTCACTAGGAACTGATCCCAATCTATGTTCCCGATGTCAGTGTCTGTGATTTCTATATGCTTGTTCCCAATCTTTGAAGGGGGTGATTCCCCTTGTATAGGTACTTCATCAAGGATGTTGTTCTTTTCTCAGGCATTCCTGCGAGAAAAGTGCAAGTATCAGTATTTTTATTGAAAAGAAACTATGAAAAGTAGGGAAGAGAAATAATTTATCTAGGAAAACAAAAGTAGAAGGCTCTCAAGAAGTCAAAAATGTAATTTTCTCCCTTTTGGCCCTTTCGATCTTTTGGACGCTGAAAACAACATCGATGTCTGAAAATGTCGAAAGTGCGAAAAGGAAAAGTCTGAGGAACAAGCCTTCTCGGTCTTTTGGTGTGTGAAACTTTGACCAAGATGTCAGACTCTGAAAGTCTGAAGCTACCGAAAGAAGTACCTTGTCACTCGGAGGTTCGGCCTTTTCGACCTTTCGGGTGTTCCAGACATCTCGGGGGTCCAAAATGTCGACACCTCCAAAAGGCTGAAATGCACTTGGTGATAGCTCAAGGGGACAGAGGGTTTTCAGTCTTTCAGAGGCTGAAAACCTACGACTAGGTCACGATGTAGAAACCCCATAAAAGGGAAAAACCTCAAAATATGAGAGTTACTCCCCCGCAAGTCCAAGCATGCAAACCCTAGGGAATTGGGGAGGCACAAGTGACTTGATAGAAAACCAACCCTAAACTGATCGAAAAACAAACAAACAAGAAAAAACAAGAAAACCCTACTTGTCAAATGCGAGGAGGGAGGACAAGAAACACGAGAACCAAGGGCGAGGAGCAAGTGGAAATGTTCAAGCGAGAAGGCGAGCTAGAATGGCAAGCGCGCGGGGAGAAAAAATACTCGAGAAATAAAAAAGGGCAAAGTGAGGATTACTTAGGGCTCAGGTTGTTTAAATAGCTCGTGGGGTGATGTCACCTGGTTTCGTCATTTCAGAGGCCAAAATGGAAAACTTTGGGTGACCTCATTCCACTAGTAAAATTGGCACCCTTTTTTGACTAGAAATTGGTCTAAGTTTCTACCAATATTGGTCGAATGATCCACACATTGCTTCGTCACTATTTTTCTAGTCAAACTTTGGACACATGATGGATAAGGTCGAATGTTCTATGCCAATATTGGTCGAAAGTGGCAATTGAAATTGGACATGAAAGGGTGTGAAACAATGAAATTTCTAAGCAAATTAGGCCTTTTTCACAATTTCGCAGCAAACATTTCATGAGGCTGTGAAATAGTAAAATTTTGCTATATCGCTAAGGCAGAAATCAGAGGGTGTGAAACAACAAAATTTTGCTATATCGCTAAGGTAGAAATCAAAGGGTGTGAAACAATGAAATTTTTCCATTTTGCAAAGACAAAATATGAAGGTAGCGAAACAACAAAATTATACCATTTTGCGGGGGAAGTAAATCAAGGTTGCGAGATAGCGAATTTTCTCTATTTCGCAGGACATGTTAAAGGAGGTGCGATATAGCAATTTTTTTCTATTTCACAAGAACACATTTTGAGGCTAGTGAAATGGTGAAAAGTGAAAATATTTAATGCATGTTCAAAATCTTTAATGATGATATGATATATATTGAAGGCAGCTTTCTCGAGATGTCATGATGAGAAATGTCAGAAATAATATGCATTTAATGAGGCAAGTTATTAAAGATTGTGAAGGATTTTCAAATACATTTTCACTCTCGAGACGAAGAAGTTGGACGAGCAAGAGAGACGAGGAGAATTGTGAACCCACCATTAACACACCAGTAAGTTTAAAATCTTTGCTAAAAAATTTGTAGCTTACTGCATTGCTAGTTTTATAAAGATAAATATGTCTAAGAGGAAGGAAACTAGCGTTGAAAAAGAGGCCTCAGAGAAGGCTAAGATTGTGAAAGAAAGAGCACTGCAGTCCACCCTCCTTACTATATTGCCAGGGTCAGCAGACTCAGGGGATAAAAATGTGTTTATGGATGAGTGGAGTGCATGCAGAGATCCCACACTCCCAATACATGGCAGGTCATTATTCTGGTTCTTCTATTCAAATAGAAACGAGAAGGAGCCAAGGTCAAACCCATGGAGACTATACCTGACCAAGGTGATAGTTCCCAATGTCTTTGTAGACATTGAGTTGTTGAATTTCCTAGCTAAGAATTACAAGCCTGAGATCAGAATGATCCAGAAAATGGATGGATTCCCCCTCTTGAGCATTACAAGGAGATATATAGAGGAATTCTTTGGCTTGAGCAAGCAAGCCCTAACCAAAATTGATAGGGACCAGTTTTCTATTGATTTTGAGCGACATGTGAAGTCAGTTGGTTTTAGGGAAATCTCCTACTTTACCAAAAGAGGAGAAAATAACAGGATAATGCCAGTGGACAGCAAGGGGCCACACCCAACTAGCAACTTCATGAGTTTCTTCCAAAATACATATTTTTCTTGGGCACAACTCTGTGGCAAGGATGCCAAACCTAAAATCCCATTGGATTTTATGTTTATGTCTATGAGAATTCAGAACCCCAAATTTTACATGGAGTTCAATTTTGCAGCTGAAATTGAGAGGACCTTGCATCAGCAGCTGGTAAACTGGAAGACTACAAAGTCTTTCAAAAGTTATTCTTTATTGCTGCATTTGATTCTCTTCCAAAATGTTGCTAAGTTCAGAGAATATTTGAAATTAACCACACAAGATGATCAGGGAAATAGGTTTCTAGTACAGCTATGGTGCAGGTCTTGGGACAAGCACAGTAGAGATTGCAGTTTTAACAATTTTTAGGATGTTTTTGTACTGTGGGTTTTCAGAATGATGAGATACCAAAAGGAAAGGGTGCACCACAAAAAATTAAATGCATGCTCAGACCTAAGGAGTTCATGCCTGACAAAGGATATCCCCACAATTTTGGTGATTGGATATGTTTCCCTAAGTATACTTTGATTAGAATTTATGGGTGTAGACAACAACCCCATCTTTTCCCTACTCATGTTTCTGAAAGAGTAGGATTATTTGAATTTATGTGGAAAATGTTATGGTTGGAGAAGGAAATCATAGCTCCAAGGAAAAAGGGTACTTACATGCCACATAGTGTGAAATTTACAGGACTTACCATTGAATCTAACATGCTATCAGAAGTTCAACAGTATATTAATACTCATTTCAAACTAGATAGTTCCAAGAGCAGAGATTATGACCCCGAAGGACACATCCACTCCATTGTGGCTAAATTCAAACATCAATTAAAGATTAATGAGGATGTGATCATAAATTGTGATGATGTAGCAACTATCATGCAAAAGTTGAAGAAATGGGGAATCATTTTGAAAATGGAAACAAAGAGGATTGCTGCAGGGCAGTCTAGATTTTATGGTGATGAAGAACTAGAAGTTTTGAGAATTGAAAAGTGTATTCTAAATTTTGAGGAATTATATAGAGGTATCCAGCAGTACAAAGAACATCAGAAATCTCTTGAGGAAGTTCCTAAGGAGGCTTCAAAAGAGGTGCAGCAGGAAGCTACTAAGGACGTGGAAAAGGCACAGTCTCCTCCTAGAAAAAGAAGAAAGTTTATATTGGATGATTCACCTCCTGATTCACCACCAAATGTACAGCAGGAAGTTTCTGTTTCTCCCCTTGTGGGATATAATGACTTTGATGAGGAAGATAGCCCAATTGAAGTGGAAACTATTCTTAGAACTTTAAGAGGAGACAGTAAGGCAAGCCCTTCTTCTCCACCTCCCATTTATCAAGAAGATGTGCATGGCTACCAAGCACAAATGGTAGATAAAGACACTATTATAGACATGAGTGATGAGAGAGAAGATATTTCTCTTAGGTTTCTACAAGGAAATTAGTTTACTAAAACTCAAGAATTTAAAGATTTCTAGATACAGTACAAAATGAGGGATTTTGAAGAAAGGAAAAAGGCTAGGCTGGAAGGCGTTGATGAGTCGCAACATGAGGCCATCATTCAACAAATGATTGAAGATATGCATTTAGACGAGATCACATGCACAGTAGAAGAGGCCAGGGACATTGTGAAAAATAGTCAAATGTTGATTGTGCCAGGTCTCTCACTGAGAGAATTGTTCTTGTTGGATCAGACCAGGAAGCAGGATGACCCTACATTTGTTGCAGAATTTGATTCTTTGGAAAAGATTGAAGGATCTGGATTTGATCCTAAAACTAAGACTTTGGCAACTTGGGTCAGTTTCAAAGGGGACAACAAGCCCAAGATTATTGATATGACCAAAGGGTCAGATGGAATGGCTATAGTCCACATAGTGGACAATACAAACCCTCTGGCCTCTACTTCTGAATTGGTTCACAGAGCCATGTTCAATAGGGCTCAAGTCAAGCATCTATAGGATAGGTTGGAGGAATCCTTACAGAGGGAGATGGAGCAGAACAAATTCATAAATGAGATGTTCTTGAAGATGACCTTGATGGAGAGTGACATTCTCTAATTGAAGACATAGAGGGGAGCTACAAACCTAATAATTCCCAAGGTCACTCCACAGGTAGTTATTCAGCCAGAGAGTAGACAGGTAGAGGAGCCCAAAGATTTGCATGAGCAGTGTGCTTTTAGAAATTTAGAAGACATTTTTTCATTCAGAATAAATAAAATTATAAATAAGTGTGATGAGGTATATACATGTTGCAATAGTCTAGTTCATATGGTTGAAAATTTTAAAAAGAATCAACCAATATTGAAAGAGCTTTAGAGGAAGTGTCGAGTATCTCTTTTTGAATTGAAAAGAGTGCATGATATTACTAGAAGGGATCTTGATGCCCTAGTTTTGATCAAAGAAATAGTACTAATGCTGGAAAATATTTCCAATGACATAAGTTATGTCGAACAGGAGCAGGGAAAGATAGAGTAGAAGTTATATGACTTTGTATCTGGCAAACATTGGACTACCCTTGAGGTTACTGATGAGAATGGAAAAGTAAAAGATCTACAACATTGGAAGAATGAATTTGAAACTTTGCCCAAGAGAATCCTGGCACGATTGGAGAAGGAAAAGGAATTTAAGATTGATGATTTCAATACTATTCTGGACAGAATCATAGTTTTGGAGGCCAAGTTTAACAAATTTCAAGCAACGGTCAAATTGATAACAGGAAAGAAATGGAGAGATTTTCTGCTGCACATTGACGACATTACTAAATTCTAATGGCCTTCTCTTGCAATGGTTTCCAAGTGGATAGATGAATAGATTAAATCTCCATAGTTGGTGATTAAAGACACAGATGAGGAAGATGATACTGTTATATTAGAATAAGTTTGTTTTTACTTAATTGTAATTTATTAGCAATCGGTTGCAATTTAGTTTTAGTTTAGAAGGGACACATCGGTTGGAAGCTTGTATGCATCCCAAATTTTCATATTTAATGGGATACCACAACTGATGTAGGGTAGATTAACATATATACTTTTGAGATTTTGATATCGTAATGGATAGTATACAGGGTAGATGACTGCAGCCGATCTGCATCTCAATTGTACCAAAAATTTTCAATCAATACAAAAGAAACCTATTTCTCTCTCCAAGATTGAAGAAGTGAGTCTGTTAGTTTTTGTTGAAGTTCATCCTTTGCATTCTTTAGTTCAGGGAAAATCCTAATCTATTTGATGTCGGAAGGTTGATTTTTAATATTAAGTTCTGAACAACAAGGGTTATATCTGATTCTGTCATTTGTATAATTCCTTGTCTAATTGGTTTCCTTATAAGGGATTAAATTAAAATAGATTGAACCAACATCAAATATTAATCTATTCTTGATGTCATAGAAGGAATAGTTTGACACTAAATTGCACTGTATTTAATAACTTAACAAAATTGGCTACTTTATGCCCAATCTGTTGGATAAGGGACTGGCCTTGTGTAATTGAAAATCGAGGGTTCTGTGCAGTTGTAAAGGCTTTGAGGTCTATTAATTTCTCTCTTGATATTTTAAGTTACTAATACCATATCTCATTTTCAAATCATTCCTATTCATACATACATTCAATATTATTTACAAAGATTTCAAGTATTTAGAAAGGTAATTACTGCAGTACAATTATTTGATAGTTGTGGAGATCACAATTTGATTTATCTCAAGAGCTCACTTGCCATCTTGAGGAGATTACCTCAGTTTCATACATTTTGCAATCTGCTATAAAAATCCTTCAACCAACAGATTGATAAAAAAGACAACAAGTTTCATTAGTAAGAGCAACACTCTTCATGTGATTGCAGTAGCCATTGATGAACAAAACATTTCTCTCACAAAGAAAAAAACAATATGGAAAGAAGAAAAGCAATCATTAATGCAGGGACAACACGTATGATGGAGATGAGCAACAGTTGAGGATAACAAATCAGATGAGGACAAGGGTAGTTTTTGAATAAATTTTGATGCATGAACTAATGAAAGGCAGTGTTTCATGTTTGAATCAACACCATACACTAGAATTTATATTTTATTTCATCGTCTTTTATAAAATTCTCTGAAAAAGATCAATACAAATAATTATTAATCATGTAACATAAAGATGAAAAAATGATTTGAATCAAAGGATGAAGGACAACAAATGATTGATGACAGAGTGCTATGATGCCTAAAATAGAGATAATACAATGAAGGGAAGGTTTCAAGACAACAAAAGAAATAATATCTACCCTAAACAATATGCATCAGTAACAGCAAGGAATTAGAGACATTAATCTAAGGAGGTCATTAAAAATGTTAAAAATAGTGAGGAAAGGGATATGTTAAGATGTTATGAAGGAAGGAACACAATGTGTAAAAAAAGTACTAGGGATATATTGCAAGGTATCAGAACATTGATATTAATATCTCGTTGGAGGGAAATGATTTGCAAGGTATAAAGGCATATGGTTGACATGAGAATGAAAAGAAAGATTAGTGAAAGAATGAGCATCATAATAGTCCAATGGTATAATTACTAGTTATAGCAGTCCATGCACATGAATAAATCACATTTCTAATGAGAAAAAGACAATCTAAAAGATAACAGTGATTTAGAAGATCCTTTCACGCACAATACATGATAGTCATCAAGTAGATAACAATGAAAGGACCCTATGTATCAATAACACATTGTTACATGACAAACAAATAGTGAATGATTGAAATAACAATGATGTGTGGAGATCAAGGATAGTGAGTTCATGAAAGATCAAAAAATAGTTCCAAATACATAGTGAAGATCTGTAACTAGATG
>MU224957.1:139021-152773 GCA_018584345.1 Thuja plicata | reverse complement strand
AAAAATCCTGTAAGAAGAACACGTCATATTTTAGATCATGATCCATAAGATAGTATAAAATATAAACATCTATTGAACTTTAATTATTTCTTAAGATTAATTACTGCTTACATTCATACAATTGACCTTACGTATCAATTCATCTTTGAGTGCCTCTGTCTCCTCAATTTTGTTTGGAATTATCACAAGGTTAATAATTTCTTTAGTATATTTATTTTTAATCTGAGTAGCCATGAAGACAGGGTTAGAGATACGTGCGATGTCATCTAAAAATTGTGTCTGAATTTCAGATCACAATTGATTTTCTGTCATTTGTGCTTTTCCCTATCAATAAGTATCAAGTTGTGACATCAATATCAGTAAAATTCTATCAAAATAATTCTAAAACTATAAATCAGAGAACATAATAATATGACATTTGTTTTTATATAATTTGTAGAATTACACTAATTAAGGTTTAGCTTTGATGAAGAAGGTGTGTGAGGAACATCCCCGCCTGTGTCTTGTGGTTGATCCATGTCGCCCTGCAATAAAAATTAGTAATTCTTAGCAATCAGCAATGAAATTTTCTGCATATGTAAATCATGTCGAAGGTGTTTAATTTTCTGAATATGTAAATCATTTATCTTAAGTTAGCCAAAAATTAAAAGATATGTAAGCTAAAAATTACATAGAAGACAAAATTTACATGATGCAAAATATACTCCATGACATTAGAATTCAAGACAATAACTTAATTATAAAAACATACTAGTCAAACAAATTTCTATGAATAAATCAATGCCTCATACGTGACATTGATCATACCTTGACTGCATACATTTCAATGATCATGTTATTGATCATCCTCTTCATCCATGTCATCATCATGACCATCATCATCATCATCATCACCATCACCATCATCATCATCATCATCATCATCATCATCATCATCATTGCCTTGATCAACTCCATCTTCATCACCATGATCATGATCGTCATCATCATCAACATCATCGTTAACAGGACCATAATCATCATCATTTTCTTCTTCTTCTTCTTCATTGTGTAATAGTCATTTGTGATCGTCATTTATTTCATCTTCTGATTCTTTAGTATCTTCTTCTTCCATCACATTATACTTTACCAGCCTTCCTCTTGGATCATGTCTAACAACAAATGACCAACCCGATTTATGTGGAACACCAAAGTAAAACACTTGCTCACATTGGCTTGGAAGAACATAAGGCTCATCTCCAATTGGCTCAAATGAACTTGTATTAATCATTGCAAATCCACTATCATGTTCAATAACAGCCCTATCAGGATCATTTTGATTCAGCTGTAACCTGTAACATTTGACGACAAATAGAATTAATTTGAATGAATTAAAGTCGCTCTCAAGTATATCATCCAAAATGCCATAGTATCAATTTTTAGATTTTTGAGGATGTATGTCATTTCTAGATGAAATATTAGTGACCTTGAAGACTGCACTTATCCCAGAATCACAAGTTTTCTTCATGTCATCTAACTTTTTTATGCGAAATTTATGACCATGGTAGTACATAGCTTTGTGGTGTTTGATCTGTAATTATTCAAACATGTCAAGATTATTTGCATCAATCCATGAGTTGATATTAAACTTATGGGTCATGGTTAGTAAACTTATACATACCTTTCTACCTCTTAAACCATATGCTAGATCAAGTACCATTGGCGTAACATTGGGATCTCCATTACGATGAGCTTCTTTAACCAATGATGCAACACCATCCCATGTTAATGAGCGACCATTTTCCTGATATTGTTGAATCCATACCATCATCTAATCAAGATTATTTTCAATATACAAATTTAGTGCATCCCACTCACGACCAACTGTAAAGAAAATAAATCGACCGCTTAGAAACAACTTATATTGAAGTTTTATAAGAATTAATAAACCGTAATAACATTGTATATAATTACCTCTCACTTTCCTCAATCTACCTCTCCCCATCAAGTACTCCCCTTAAAATTTGTTAATAGAGTTGGGATCTCAAATGCGATCTACATGGATATTTGCTGTAAACTTGGGAAGATATTCACTAATGTACACCATGGTCTGGTATACCATATATCCCTCCACCATAGAACCCTTAGGATGTGCTCTTTGTCGAACACAACCCTTCATAAATTCCAAGTGTCTCTCAACCATCCACATTGACCTAGTTTGTACATGTCCACACAATTCAATCTCTTCAACTTGATGTATGAGGTAGTGTTCTTGAGCATTGAAAAAAGTTGGAGGTAGACACTTTTGCATTTCACACATAATGAGGGGAATTTTTCTCTTCCAATATTTTATATCTTTTTAATCAATTCCTTTAGATGATAACCACTTCATGTATTTTCCAAGATCGTATATAACTTGTTTAACACTATTGTCAAACTGGTGTGGGAGGGATAGATGTAGGACATACTACAATAATTAAAAAATGATCTTTTCAATATATTGTAAAATAATATAATAAAAATTACATGCAATTTTCTAAATATATTTTAAATAGAGAACATGAATTACCTTGACGAAGGTATGCCAATCATGTATTTTAAACCCTGGCCCAAAATCACCTTTCTTTGATACAAGACTGCTTATATTTGTAGCAAATCCTGTTGGAAATTTTTCTTTTTTGACTTCTTTTAATGCATCACTTTGCTACTCAGTTAATAACCAAGGAAGGACACTCATATTTATACGGTGTCCATTTCTATTTGATTCAATGAAATTTTTCAGTGCATGATTGGATTCATGAATGTCATTACAAATTTTGGCAATTTTTTCTTTGTCGCACCTTCCATCCAATATTTTCCATAGTGCCTCTGTTACATTCTTTCCAATATGCATAGCATCAAACAAATGCACGATTGGGAGATCCTTGTAATACGACAACCTACTAAATTGGCTAGGATAACTTTTTATTCCTCTAGGAAGTTGGTCATTGATGCCTTGACGACCTTCATGAGCATCAATTACATCATTAATTAGTAAATAAAAGACAATGTCAAAATATAAATTTCAAACAAAAATCATCAGATGGAATGACATTACCTCGACATTTAGTCTATTGTATTACAACTTCCATAGATGAGGTGTCATTCTTTGTGGCCTTGATGTTGTCTCATCTTTCCCATTAAAAAGATGTTTTTCAATAATTTGATACTTATGATTATTGTGGAGAAAGTGTCTAAACTCTACGAACACCTACTTTCCTAAACTTCTTGAATGATGAGATTTCATCTTCAGACCACAAACTAGACATGTGAATTTACCCTTTGTCTGGAGACCTAAAAGATCATGTATAATTGGATCATGTACAATTATCATGCACAACTTAAACATACAGCAATAATGTGTAAGCATTATAACATACCAAAAATATGTGACCTTAACAATATATAACATACCGCAAAAATGAGTTAGCCGAGGGGCATCATGTATTGTCCATACAAGCATTGCATAGAATTGAAATTGTCTTTGTGCTATTGGTTTAGAGATGTAATACATAGTGACCCCATTCCATAACTTCAACAACTTGTCAGTAAGGGGCTCAATATACACGTTCATATCTTTAACTTGGTACTTACCTAGTTGAATGAACAAAAATATTACATAATTATTAGGACCATTTTGATACGATGATTATAAATTAATTTAGATAACTATTAAATGAAAAAATACCTGGTAAAATCATTGATAAAATTATGTGCTCCCTCTTTACAGACATCCAAGGAGGAATGTTATTATTAATAACAAAAATAGGCCACACTGAGTAAATAGATCTCATATCTCCAAATGGATTGACATCGTCCACTACCAATGAAAGCTTGAGATTATGAGGTTCTTCTTTAAAGTGTGGCCATGTTGTTTCTATGTCTTTAAATGCAGAATCATCCGTAGGCATTCGCGTAATGTCATCTTGACTTCTATTGCGTAAATGGTAATCCATAAATTGTGCCAAGCTAGTGCACCTGAATAATCGTTGAAGATGTGGAATAATGGGAATGTACCGAAGAACCTTGTGAGACACCTTTTTATTTATTTGATATGACCGATATCTACTAATATGACAATGAGGGCATTTTGTTGAAAATTCATATTGTTTATGATATAGAATGTGATCATTGGGACATGCATGTATTGTCTGATACTTCATTCCAATTTGATTCATAATGGTACATAATTCTCGGTATGAACGAGGCAGAATGTTTGATGGTGGTAACAAAAACTCACCTATCAACCTACAACAAAAAATATGAATTGTTAATATAATGAATAGTAATGGTATGCTAACATTGAAAATGACAAAAATGGCATACCTTAGCATACGTGATATTTCTACATTGGATAAACCATTCATAACCTTCAAGTTCACCAACAAAACTATAGCGGAGAGAAGAGTTGTTTGGGAGCCTTGGTATAGGGGCTCGTATGGCTTCTCAAGTATAGGTATATCAAGACCATCTTCATCATCATTATTAGATGCGCTAGTACCATCATCATGATCATCTTGATCAGCTATGCCAATTCCATCTTCTTTAATCATGTCCTTTGGCACATTATCAGCTACGCCAATACCATCATCTTCAATTGTGTTCTCTGCCATAGGATCATCTTCTTCCATGGGAGATTTATCCTCGGCTTGGATATTCACACCTCCATGTTCTTCCAGTTGGAAATCAACATTCACCAATCAATGAAAATTGTACCCCCTACAATGTGACCATGTTGCCTACAATGACTCTGGGCTGTTGTGATTAGAATTCTTTGATTCTTTAATCCATTACACTTTTTGAAAGGACAATTACATTTATTAACTTTTCTTTGGAACTAAGACTACAATCTAGCAATTGTCTTGTTATTTTGTTCTGGGTTCATATTGCCAGGTGTGGACTTTCTTCACAGGAAATTATTAGGGCTATAAATATACAAAATGTAAACATACAAGCATTAGTTGTATCTTGTATATAATAAAAAATAATAAAATATTACAAGAATATACAAGATTTACAAATACACACACAAATCATGCTCACTAGATTAGGCCAACCAATTTGCACATTCCTTCCCAAATCATCTTTCCTAATATTTTTCCTCCACCATAATTTGGACATAGTATTTTAATGTGATTAAGGTTTTTAAGTTCATAATTGGTATCAAATGTATTAGTGATTATCAAGAGATCGATAGTTTGATTGGCATCATTATGAAAGCCAACATTGTGACAACAATAATCCATTAAAACAATGATGATTGATAATGAATTTAGACTAAAAAAAACCAAAAAAAAAGGGGGGTCCCCATGGTGAGAGGACCAAAAAATGGGGTGTGTGTTGTGGACTCACAATAGATTCAAGTTGGGAGTCTTCTAAAGATTTGGTGAAGATGAGAAAGTCATGCCAATTCAGATTGGGGCCTAAAAATTGTAGACTAGACAAGAAACCAGTGAAGTCCTAAAACCCTCCTAAAACCACACATTTTGGGTAAGGGCATTGTTTGGAAGGATGGAACCCTAAGACCCCAAAAATACTTGAGAGGTTAGAAAATGAGCCAAGAATCCAAAGGAAAATTATAGGGTCCTTTGGGAAAGAATTGGTGAAAATCCCTATTTTCTTGGAATAAGAGGCCTAATAGGGCTACTAGCCAATAGGTCAGTGAACTGCCTCACAATAGGTGTGTAATAATCATGCTCAAGGAATTTCTTAGGAATGGTTCATTCAATCTAAGTACTACTTTTCCCATTATGAGGTGCATTTAACTTGTCAACCTAGGGACGTATACTTGAAATGGTCGGCACGATATGTGCACTAGGTTCCTTAAGGAGTCATTCTGCTTGTGCTGCAGGAAAGTAAAAATGCATAAAAGAAACCTACACTAGTGCTGCAGGAAAAGAATACATTTATCTTCTTACCAGAATGAATGCTATAAATTGCAACTCTACTAAAACCTATGATTTCAACCTAAAACATCCATTACAACTATTCTTGCAGATGCTGCAGGAACACTCACAAGTTATGATGCTGCAGGAAGAAATTGTAACTTCTATCTGAAATACTAGAAATGCTAGAAATGCTGGAAATGAAATCTATTCTATTCTAACCTATTCCACCTCCCAAGTGGGCCCTCTTGGTTAGTTTATGCTAAACTATTAAAATATAACGTAAACCAAGAACTATTTCATTGCATTTCAAAAACTCATTACATAGAAACAATACATGGAACTTGAAATAGATTGCTGTATAACAATTTTCTTCCAAAAACTTATGTCCCTATTTTTCTCTAGCTAACCTCAAACTAGCGGTTCAATCCATATATATAGAGGATCAAACACTTATTACAAAAATATTAAAGAAACTATCTTGCTGAAAACATGCCAGAGAAGGAAATGCAACAGCCCGCGGTGTGGGTAATAAAGCTCGGGCGACCAGTTCAACATAGTAAAGTGCAGAGGCAATATAGGCACACTACATCACCGCATCCTGGAATAATGGCTCCATTGTCCTATAGTCACAAACTTTAGTTCTTCCTCACCTCTGGCTCTTAAAGGAGTAGTAGAATCCTCTTGTTCTTTCCCAAACTTCCCTTCTGTGATCTTCCTGCATCCTGTCAAGTCTGGTAGCATTGATATCATACAAGGGCCAAAGGAGCATGGGCGGCTGCATTGTGAGTGGACACCAGAGCTCCTTCCTAATTTTCCTACCCAACGCTATGTACTTTGGTGCCCGGTGTATAGCTTCTTCAAGGTTAATGGGGCTATGTGGTTCTGATCTTTTAAATACCTCTAATAATCTGCCCCATTTACTTCTGGCACCCGTTAAGGCTCTTTGGAAGACAAAATAGGACATGCTGTCATATTCTGCATACACATCTGCTCTGAGTTTAAATTTTTTATCTCTAATTTCCTTTTTAACATTCCCATATGTCACTTTGAACCAATCCCTCAGAAATACTTCTGGTTGACTGCTTTCTACTCTTAATGGTAGGGGTTCTGTTTTCTCAAGATCTCTGTAATTCCCCAACTGCCTATCATAGTTAGCCTCATTGTGCATCCATGACATTAGGTCCCTTAAGTGTATATCCCCTATGCAAAGCTGGGGATTCCATTCAGTCTCTATAGGGATGATGAAATTATGCACATACAACTCACAAAGTAGGTTTTGTTGTCAAGATGGAAGTGTCTAGTATAAACCATAGAATTCCTGGGCTGATTTGAACTCTGGATTTATATCCTTGAGGGTAATCATCAACTAAAATAGAAGGAATTTTTCTTTGAGACAGATAGTATAGACCCTAGGTGGAGGTCTACAAGCAATTACCTGGTCAGTTAGTTTAAGAGCATGTTCCATTCTCTAATTCTATTTTGCCAACTGATCTTTCAATTCTGCAATTTCCTTTTCCTGTTCTGCTATTACTTTCTGCAATTTCCTTTTCTCTTCTCCATATAGAGTGGTTGTAAGCACATGTTTATTATATAACTGGAAAATAAGCATTTGTAGAGTAATTGGACCACTTTTTTCATCTTGGTTAATCTTCTTCCTTTGTTCTTTCCATAACTGCTCTAAGAATTTTATTAACCAAGTTCGCTTATAGGAAACTAAAGCATTTCTTGTGCAAGGCAGCTGGTGAGTTATAGGGGTTTCTTCCTCACGAGTTGGAACATCCTAAGGAATAACTCCTGGGTCATTTTGACATACATTTGGCTCATCTTCACACTCCTCTTCCAGATTTTGAGGAATGTCAGGAATCTTAGACTGACTAGGAGAATCATCTAGAACAATATGGATAGGAGTTTCCTCAAATTTTTTGGGGGAAGAGGGCTGGCTTTTGGTGGGAACTTTAGGAATCTACCCTCTCATCCTAGGACTTCTTCTTACAGGGATTTCCTCAAATTCTATGGCCTTTTTCTTACTAACCCTTTTTTTTGTCTCTGCTACATGAGTTGACTTCATTTTCTTCTTTCTTGAGACTTGAGGGTTTCGTGGTTCAGCTGCAGGAACCAAAGTTTCTTCTACTAACTTTTGTTTTCCTTTGGTTCGGGCGATAGTAGGTATATTTCTCATGTGAGCAGTTAAAGGCACATTTTCTTGTAAATTTTTAGTTTCTGCCCCTTGGTTATTTTTCTCGGCAACTGGGTCAGTGGAAACTGCATTATCTTGTTTAATTTGCACATTAGGGGCAATTTGAGGTTGAAGGGTTTTATGATGGATGAACTCTGCCAATGTCATAGGGGAGGAATCCCTAAGAGATCTTTCTATGAGTAATTTAATTAGGGCATGGTGACTAACATAGTTGTCTTTCCCTTTCTGGGTTTCTTCGGCACTAATGCATAGCATATTAAACATAAAATTGGGTGCATTCATTGGAATATTATGTCGTACATAACTAAGTAGCTTAAAATGATGCACATGTAAATTAGAGAATCTCCCTTCATAGGTGAAATACCTTATAATGTGCATAGCTAACTCTTGGTATGGTGGAGGAATGGACATCCTTTTGCATCCCTGCTTAGTGATTTCCAATGGAGGGTCTCCTGGTAGGGTGAATTGAGCCCTAGTTGACCTGGCATCATGGGCATTGGGATAATGTTCCCCTGCTGCTGGCAAATTGGTCACTTTCTCTATTTGATCCTCTATTGCAATAACTGGCAACCCTCATACCATCGAGTGACCCTCATCAAATGTGTTTGCAAACTCTGATGCTGCTTCCTCGTCAAACTCCATCAATTTTAAGAAATACCCCAGCCATCTGCAGGCATTAAATCTTCTCACTGCCTCAACATTAGATAATAAAATATCATGAACCACTGGTTCATACCGCTACAATTGGCCTCCCATTTTACTAAATTCAATCCTCTGCTCTGTTTAACCTCTATTTTTTATAATTACCTTCTTCTCTTTTGAATTTCAGACTACTTCTTGTAAACCCACAAACCCTCTTTCACATTCTTTTGGTATTCTTGATATGAACAATAATAATATATTTTAACAGAATGAATCATAGATGTTCATGCGAGAGTGAGAGTTATGTCATGGTTTTAATACTGGGTCACATCTAGTCTGATAGTTAGGGGTTTATTCAGAATAAAGGCACGACATTTGACACTTGTGTGATGCGGCAGATGGATTTCAATTAAGACAATGCTAAGTACAGATTTGGGGATCTTTTAATGAGTAAATAGAAATGACTATTTTAGAAATTGGCACACTTCCCCACCCCCTATGAAATATGGACAAGTGTCCTCACTTGTCTGACTTGGTAGAAGGTACATAATTGGATTAAGGCGGCGACGATACATTTATTGCAGTATTCGATATAACCAACTAAATCTATGCACTAAAAATGGAAATAAATTTGAAAAGCTCATGCTTGTTAATTGATCATCGCACATGTCAGGAAAGATTGGCGAGACTAGAATGACGGCGTCAGCGGTTGGCATGCGTCAGCGCACTATCTGTTTATTGAAAGCATAGAAATATGATGACGTGGAAGGTGGGTGGATGGAAGATTAAGAAATGAATTGGGTTGAAAAAGAAGAATGTAGAAAGTGAATGGAGAATTTGAAATTTATGTAAACATAAATTTTTTATCATGGTCATGCTTCGAAGGAATTCTCATTGAAGTGCTACAGGAAGAAGGTTGACACCCTCTGCTGTAGGAAGTGTTACCTGTTGATCCTTTAAAACTGGCTAGTTGAACTGTTGCAGGAAGCCTTCTCTCATCTGTGGCTGGTGATACAACTTTAGTCTATGTCCATTGACTAGTAGTTTGAAGTGTACAGGGTCAATTGTGGACAATTGGACTACTCCATTTGTAAATACATGGTTTATTTCATATGGACCTAGCCATCGTGTCTGCAGCTTGCTTGGTATCTCCTAGAATCTAGAATCATATAACAATGCCCAATCTCCAAATTTGAATTGCTTACTCTTAATATGGGAGTCATGCCACTATTTTATTTTCTTTTGGACAATTTTTGTGCGCTACAGGGCAAACTTGCGCATTTCATCCAAAGAGTTTAGATGTAGCAATCGCTCTTTCTATGCTGTAGGAAGATCAATATTTAACTCCAGCACTGTTCTTAATGTTTTGTGTACAAACTCAATCGGTAGCATTGCTGTTTTGCCATATAATAGTTCAAATGGAGTGAACCCAGTGGTGGTCTTCCATGTTGTTCTATATGTGTAGACGACTTCTGATAGTCTTTTTCTCCAGTCTCGGTGATGCAAATGAACTATCTTTGTTAAAATTGCTTCTATTTCCTGATTTGTAACTTCTGCTTGTCCATTGGCTTGAGGGTGATAGGGGCTTGATTTCTGATGTCTGATATTATATTCCTTCATGAGCTCTGTTATTAGATTGGAGGTGAATTGGGTACCTTGATCAGTAACAAGCTCTCTTGGCATGCCATATCTAGTAAAAATTTCTTCATACAGAAATTCAACAACTTTATGATCTCTTGCATGATTCATTGCTCTGACTTCGACCCATTTGGTCAGGTAATCTGTGCACACCAGAATGTATGACTTCTCAATATATGGAGGATCTATTGGGCCAATAAAGTCCATGCCCCATTTATAAAATGGTGTTACCACCACTTGTGGGTTTAAGGGCATTTCATCTGATCTTGTTGGTTGGCTCATTCTTTGGCATTTGTCACACTTTCTTGTATAACTTGCTGCATCTTTGTGAAGTGTAGGCCAATAGTAGCCAGTTGTTAAAATCTTCTATGCTATTCTTTTTGCTGCAAAGTGCCCTCCACATGGTTTATTATGACATGCATGAAGAATGTCATATGTCTCATCTTCTCTCACACATCTCCTCATTACTTGGTCAGGTCCAGTTTAAAATAATGTGCTATCAATCCAAGAGAAAAGGAAGCTTTTCTCCATAAGCAGCTTCTTATCCTTATAAGAGAAATGTGTTGGCATTTTATTAGCTGCAAGGTAATTAGCTATATTTGCATACCATGGATTTTGGACAACAATATGAAACAAATGTTCATCTAAAAATGAATCATCTATCAAAGTAGTATCTTCTTCAGCATGATGAATTTTTAATAGATTATCAGCTACCACATTTTCTTTCCGTGGCTTGTCAATGATTGTTTTATCAAATTCCTACAAAAGAAGGAGCCATCTTGCTAACCTACCTGTGATGGCAGGTTTGTTCATGAGATACTTAATTGCTGCATGGTCAGTATGAACATAGATAAGGTAACCAGTCACATAATGATAGAATTTGTTCAGAGCATAAACTACTGCTAGCAATTCTTTCTCAGTCACTGTATAGTTTAACTCTGGTCCATGTAGACTCTTACTGATATAATAGATTGCATTTTCAAGGTTTTTAGTCTTCTTTCCTAAGAAATCACCTACAACATAGTCTGAAGCATCTGTATGAATGTGAAATGGAAAATTCCAGTCAGCACCCCTAAGTACTGGTGTAGTTGTCAAAAGTGACTTAAGCTGTAGGCTGGACTCATCACATTCTTTTGTCCAAGAAAATTCAGCTTCTTTGGTAAGTAAGTTGTACAGAGGACTAGCTATTTGACTAAAATTCTGGATAAACCTCCTATAATAGCCAGCATGACCTAGGAAAGATCTGACTTCTTTTTGCTTAGTAGGAATAGGGAGTGTGAGAAATACCTCTATCTTCGCAGGGTCTACCTGGATTCCAGCTTTGGAGATAAAATGTCCCAACACCACTCCTTCCTGCATCATCAGAAGCACTTTTCACTGTTGAGAGAAAGGTTATGTTCCTCACATCTGATTAGCACTTTCTCCAATTTCTTCAAAGCTTCCTCAAATGTGACACCGAATGTAGTGAAGTCGTCCATGTAGATTTCCATGCAATCATGGGATATATCAGCAAAGATGTTGATCACAGCTCTCTGAAAGGTAGTAGGGGCATTGCATAATCCAAATGGTAATACTGAATAGGCATATGTGCCCCAATACATGTGAATGTTGTCTTTTCCTGATCTTTGGGGGCAATGCTTATCTGATTGTAACCACTGTATCCATCCAGAAAGGAAAAATATTTCTTTCCAACCAAATTATCCAAGACCTGGTCAATAAAAGGTAAAGGGAAGTGGTCCTTCTTGGTAGAATTATTTAATTCTCTGTAATCCACACATATCCACCACTTACCTCCTTTCTTAGGCATAATTACCAATGGTGGTACCCATTTTCTATCAGAGATTGGATAGATAAACCTAGCATCCAACAGCGTCTACAACTCAGTTTTAACTATTTCCCTTAGTGCTGGATTTATTCTCCTCTATGGTTGATGAAGTGGAAAGCTTCCATCACTGATCTAGATTTTGTGAGTGTAGAGTTTTGGATTGAGTCCCTCCATATCTCCATAATCCCATGCAAAGGATTTTTCATGCTGACTAAGGAGCTTTGTTAACAATGCCAACTGTGATTGGGACAGCTTGTTATTTACATGCAGGCTACGTCCAGAGGACAGTTCTACTATTGTTGTTAGCTTTGCCATTAACACTTCAGACACCAAACTTATAACTATTTCACTTGCCAGTAATTGATCAATCATTTTAGGGTTTGCTGGAGACATACAGTCCTCATAGGTATATAGCTATAAAACAAAACTTTCTGAAACATCTTTAGCCACAATACATTCATTGGTAAGAATTCTCTGTATCACATCATCTTCCTCTTGCATCTTTAGAAAATATTGCCTATGCAACATCATGAGCTGGGCTACTGAATTAAGCTCTTCCTCCTCGTCTCCTAAGTCTGGCCAAATAGGTTCTCCCAAGTCTGGTTGGGGTTGGGCAGGAGGATATAGGGTTAGCTTTCTTATGGCTTGACAATTTGAAATTGTCATACTGCCTGATCTACAATTAATTTTGGCATCAGTGGTGGCTAACCAAGGTCTTCCCAAGATTACAGGATAACCAACAAAGTTTACTTTAGGTGATAGGATGAGAAAATTAGCAGGATACTCCCATGAATCTAAGGTTACTATCACATCTTCTATGAGGACCTCTAGAGTAACAATTGAACTATCAGAAAGTTGTAACACTGTGGCTATTGTTCTTAAGCCTTCTATGCTTAGCCTATGCATTGTATCTTTATTCATAACATTTATTTCTGCTCCCAAATCAACTAGAGCATTTTTCATAGTCTGTCCATTTATTATCAGGTCGACTACTGGACTGCCAGGATTTGAATACTTGGGTATTACCACCTTTCCTAACATGATATATGCTAATTGACCTACAACATGTACTATTTGAGGGTCCTTCTTCTTCCTCCCTAGCTTCTTAAGGAATGCTTCCTTAATAGCCTTTCCATAAACAGGTATATCTTTGATAGCTTGAAATAGTGGAATTTGAATATTCATATTTTTTAGCTGCTCAATAATATCAAATGTTTCTTCCTCTTGGGGTATATATTTTTCTTTATTTAGCCTCTGTGGAAAGGGTGGATTTGAAGTGTGGACAGTAGTTCTGCTGGGTATATCAGTCGGCTGACTGGTATTTGGCAATGTGGTTTCTGGAAGTAGTGCTGCAGGAGTGTATGCAACTTCCGTAATAATAGGATATTCAGGTGTAGGCAGGGTGGTACTGGACCTCAAATGGATATTAGCTATCTCTAAAGAGTAAGTAGGTGTTAGAAGCTGTAATCTTTCCTTGGTGTACTTATAAACCAAGGTTAGATCTTTTCTTCTTTTCTTGTTCTAATATATTAGGATATAAGTCA
>MU224957.1:117038-131281 GCA_018584345.1 Thuja plicata | reverse complement strand
CTTGTCTCCCTTGTTGTTTCTTTTGGTGTTTTCTCTAAGGAATAGTTTAATTCATGATAATCTTCCTTTTTCCTAACTCATTTGGATTAATATGTTCCTAGCTCGAATTTGATTATCCATTTTAACAGTAGGGCACTGCTGAGTGTCAGTAGTGTATGTTTGCTGCTGCTACTATTTGTTCTTTGGATTTGGCTATGGTTGAGCAGGAAATTGAGTTGGCTTTGGATTAGCATTAGTTGCTGCAGGAGGTGGCATTATTGCAAGTGGTTGCACTGGAAGTGGTAATTGTGGATAGCCATAATTTTGGTTAGGCCACTATAGAGGTCCCCTCCATTGATTAGTTTGCTGCCAATTTTTCTTGCGGTGGTTGCCATTGATTCTGCTGATTAGGCTACTGATTATTTTGTTGATTAGGCCATTGGTTACTCTGCGGGTTTTTCCATTGGTTATTTTTCTGGTTAGGCCATTGGTTATTTTGCTAGTTAGGCCATTGGTTATTTTGCTAGTTAGGCCATTGGTTACTCTGCAGGTTTTTCCATTGGTTATTTTGCTGGTTAGGCCATTGGGGTTGAGAGTAGTGAGAAGTGTTTTGATAATTTTTGTTTTGCCACTGATTATTGTTAAAATTTGAAAACTGTAGAGGATCTTGTGGCATACCTTGTCATGAAGCCCATGGTCGACGTTGAGAAATGAAGAACACTTGATCATTGTCTCCTTTTATCTTCATGTAGTCAGTTGGAAAATGTTGGTTTTCTAGGTTTGCTACCAGCTTACATCTGTAGTCTTGCTTCTATTTGCGGCAGTGTGGATAGTACTCAGCCAATTGTGATTCAACTTCTACATGCTTCTTCTTGGCAGTCATTGTGTCAAGATGTGTAGCTACATCATTTATAATATCCTGCTTGAAATCTGTGAGAAAATTAGATATCTCCAGCTTTGAAACACCTGAACCAATCCCTTTTGTGACTGTGGACCGATATCCTTTGCCTTTCTTCATAGTTGACCTTGAGTAGTTTTGACAGATTTTCTTGAGGTCATCCCAAGAGGATTGGGATATGTCTCCACTAGCCATCAAGTCTAATTCCTCAAGATAGTTGTCATTTACCCCTCTCAAGAAGACTAATTTTTGTGAATCCTCTGCCAGTAGATGCTGGGGATTCTTATGCATTATGTACAAAAAATTTGAAACATAGTCTTCCAATGTTTCATCTTCTTTTTGAGACATCCTAAAGATATCATCTCCTTTTGGGTCACTTCCTTTGCAATAATCTTTATATTTCTGCAGAAACAATGTCTGCATCTCATCCCAGGTACCTGTTGCATTGGCTCCTAAGCCCACGAACCATCATAAGGCTGACTCTTTCAGTGTTGTTGGAAACAACTTGAGCTTATGGGCATCGGTATTATAGTCGAAGCTTCGATAGAGTATGTCAAACTCAAACAAGAAAGTGTCAGGATCCTCAGTTATAAGACCATAAAACTTTGGAAGAGTAGCTGTGGGTATATTCTTGAGATTAGAATTGTTTATAAGGCTTGGGAGAGGAAATGGGAAAGTAGGATGTGCCATTATTGGAGGTATTTGATTATGTGGTTGCTGCTGGAAAGGAGCATTAGCTACTAGATTGTTAACGTTAGGTGGATTTGGGCTGGAATTATCTAGAAAGCTGGCCAAGATTTCTGCAAAAGGTCAGAAGCCACTTACATCAAATGTTTCTACTATGGAGGAAGATGCTGCAGGAAAGTCGGGGCTTGTGTCTTCAAAGGGTAACTCAACTTCTTCAACTTCCTCGTTCAAATTAGCAGACTCTGCTGGGAGAAATCTACCATACTCATCTCATCGCCTTTCTCTTCGATGCATGCAATTGAATTCTTCACGCTTGTGAAGAAATTTTTAGAGATACAAATCTAAAAACTAATCTAGGAATGAAAAATGGCTCAAAAATGTTCCTAGCTTGACACCATCCTCGGCAGCGGTGCCAAAAATGAACTGCCTCACAATAGGTGTGTAATAATCATGCTCAAGGCCTTTCTTAGGAATGGTTCATTCAATCTAAGGACTAATTTTCATGCTATGAGGTGCATTTAACTTGTCAACCTAGGGATGTATACTTGAAATGGTCGGCACAATATGTGCACTAGGTTCCTTAAGGAGTCATCCTGCTTGTGCTGCAAGAAGGTAAAAATGCATAAAAGAAACCTACACTAGTGTTGCAGGAAAAGAATAAATTTATCTTCTTACTGGAATGAATGCTATAAATTGCGCTCTACTGAAATCTATGATTTCAACCTAAAACGTCCATTATAACTATTCTTGCAGATGCTGCTTGAACACTCACAAGTTACGATGCTACAAGAAGAAATTGTAACTTCTATCTGAAATACTAGAAATGCTAGAAATGCTGGAAATGAAATCTATTCTATTCTAACCTATTCCACCTCCCAAGTGGGCCCCCTTGGTTAGTTTCTGATAAACTATTAACACAGAATGTAAACCAAGAACTATTTCATTGCATTTCAAAAACTCATTACATAGAAACAATACATGGAACTTGAAATAGATTGTTGTATAACAATTTTCTTCCAAAAACTTCTGTCTCTATTTTTCTCTAGCTAACCTCAAACTAGCGGTTCAATCCCTATATATAGAGGATCAAAAACTTATTACAAAAATAGAAAAGAAACTATCTTGCTGAAAACATGCCGGAGAAGGAAATGCAATAGCCTGCGGTGTGGGTAATAAAGCTCGGGCGACCAGTTCAACATAGTAAAGTGCAGAGGGAATATAGGAATACTACATCCCTGCATCCTGGAATAATGGCTCCATTGTAGCAGTCGTGTTTCCTGGTGCTGTAATGATCACTCCATCATAGCTGGTCCTCAAAAGTCCTCCTTGAATGTTGTCGACCACTGTCCAGCCACTTTCTCTCCTATCAAGTTAGTTATGATGTGGAAATATTCATGCAACAAGCTTAATCAAATTAAATATCCAGATATTAGAACATAGATTCTAATGGTTTTATGAAATACTGTACTATATGTATAATATTAGCAAAATATGTCACAAACATATACCCATGGTTTATCAATTCTATCTAGACTTTATCACAAGTTTTGACTGGCTAGGCTCTCAAATGTTTTGACAAAAACTAGAACAGAGTATTAAAATTATAAAAAACAAAGGCAATAATTTGGCCTTATCAGTCTATTTTGAAGCTAATTTAAAAAATTGAATAGCAAGATTAATCAAGAGGGACTCCTAACACCTCTAGTTGATGAAATTACAATGTCTAGGAAAACCTCCTCACCTTTTCTACAATACTTTACAAGATTCAGGGTGGAAAGTCTTTGAGTGATTTTAAGGGCTAAAGAGTAGGAAGCTAGTAAGAACCAATTAGAAGTCATGGCTTGGTAGTTATTTCTTGGTAGTTGGGTTGGTCAAGGAGACTAGGGGATCAAGAAAATTGAAGTGATCCTATAGGTTAGAAGGTGTGTAGATAAGGCACCTTGTAGTCTATTGAAAGACCAGGAGCCTGAGCTTGTTATTGGCTCATCCAACCTCCCTCTCAGATTGGTATCAGAGGCCTATAAAGATTTGGGATTGCATAGTGTATGTCAGAGTGTGAATCTAATGGGTCTTCAAGCATGGTGACCAAAGTCAAATTGGAAAAGAAGGTCAATAACCATGAGGTAGATAATAGGCTACTGAGAGAAAAAATAGCCCAATTAGAGTAAGAATTGGGTGAAGTGCAAACAAAGACTGATGAAGTTAGTGATAAAATTGAAGGGAAGGAAGCCAAAGGAAAAGAGGTTGCTGAAGAGGATACAACTCCATAACCTGACCCTATGTTGCTAGAGGATCCCTTCTTTAAATCCTTGAAAGCTATGAGTGGGAAGGCTCTTGAAGGAATACCACTGTTTAGTGGAAGGATGGAAGTAGATCTAGTCATGGACTGGATAGAGGGCATGGAGAACCATTTTGAATGTGATGGAGTCACAGAAGCACAAAAGGTAAGGGTGGAAAAATCAAGACTTAGAGGCTCTGCATTGACATGGTGGAAGTTCATTCAAACAAAAAGGGACAAGGAAGGCAAGAAACCAATTTCCACTTGGAAGGGCATGGTAGTCAAGGTGAAAGAAGCATACATGCCTGATGACTACGAAATACAAATGCATAAAAAGAGACAAAGCTTGAGATAGAAGGATCTTCATGTAAATTACTATACAGAGGAGTTTCAAAAAATTTGTTTGAGGTCCAATGTGAGTGAAGATGAAAGCCTTAAGGTGGATAGGTACCTAGAAATGGTTTAAAGTGGAACTGCCAAGATGAGATGACTCTACTAAGCCCCAAGATAGTACACCAGTGTTATCAATTAGCCATCAAGATTGAGGAAAAGAGAAAGAGGAAGCAAGATCAAAATTGCAAGAACAGAGGAAGAGGAAGAGACCAAAGGGGTCACAGAGGTGGTTACCAAGGAAGAGGAAGAGACCAAAGGGGTCACAGAGGTGGTTACCAAGGAAGAGGGACAGAACAAAGAAGCCAGGGAGAGTCCAAACTTGTGGAGCATGGTAATGAAACAAATTATAGAGGAGGCTATGGAAGAGGTAGAGGAACTCATGGAGGTTCTAGTATAGGAAGAGGTATAGGTAGAAGCAATTCATATTTTTCTAGCATGAAGAGATATAACTGTGGTAAAATGGGACATCCTGATTATAGGTTTCCAGAGAAGGCATCTTATTCAAAAAATGAAAAGAGAGTGGCATATGCACTCAAAGACACATCAAGTGTCAAATCACCAAAGGTGAGTCATGTATTGAATCCAAAATGGGAGAGAATCTAATGTTTAGAAGAGTCTTGATCATACAACCAGTGAAAGAGGAACCTAAGTAGAGAAGAGCCTTGTTCAAAATAAGGTGCAAGATTCTTGGTAAAGTGTGAAAAATGATTATGGATTTAGGCTCCACAGATAACATCATCTTAGAAGAAGAAGTTAAGAAGCTTAACTTGGAAAAGATACCCCATAGAAATCCCTACAAGGTGACATGGTTGAACAAAGGTCAAAGTTTCCTTATAAATGAGCAAACATGGGTTGGATTCATCATTGGAAGATACAAAGATAAGTTAGTATGTGATGTGTTTCCTATGGATGCATGCCATCTCCTATTGGGCAGACCATGACAATATGACAGAGGAGCCATTTATGATGGGAAAGGAAATATAGTCTCATTCAAGAAGGATGGAAAGATATTCAAAATACAGTCTCTGTTAGATGAAGAAGGATACTAGTCAAAAACACCTAGTGTGTTATTAGCAATGGAAAAGAGTTCTTGGAAATGCTTCCACAAGAAGGTAGTGAGGGCTATGCCATGGTTGTAAATCCTAAGGAAGTGGAAAAGACTACACCAACACCTATACTAGTAGAGGTTCAAGCACTTCTTGAAAGGTTCAAAGACATAGTCAGTGATGGTACACCAGAAACCCTACCTCTTAAGAGGTCTATAAGTCATCAAATAAACTTTATCCCAGGGGCTTCATTTCCCAAAAAAGCATCTTAAAAGCTCACACTAGAGTGGAACCAAGAAGTAGCAAGACAAGTGCATGAGCTACTTGACCAAGTATTGATAAAGAAGAGCATCAACCCATGTGCAGTACCTATGGTTTTGGCATCCAATAAAGGTGGTAAGTGGAGACTTTGCATTGATTCTAGGGCTATTAATAGGATTACTATTATATATAGATTTCATATACCTAGGATTGAGGATTTGATGGATTGTCTTGGAGGGGCCAAATATTTTACTAAATTGGATCTTAAAAGTGGATACCACCAAATTAGGATAAAAGATGGGGATGGATAGAAGAAAACCTTCAAAACTACTGAAGGGTTGTATGAGTGGAGAGTTATGCCATTTGGGAATACAAATTCCCCTAGCACATTCATGAGGATAATGAATGAAGTGCTAAAGGATTAAACTGGTAGATTTTTAGTGGTATATCTTGATGATATACTCATATTTAGAAAAACAAAGGAGTAACATCTAAAGCATTTGGAGATAGTGCTAAAAAGGCTACAAGAGGAACAATTATCTATTCACTTGGAGAAATGTGAATTCTTCAAACAATAACTTGTGTACTTAGGATTTGTAGTGTCTCAAGGTTCATTGAAGATGGACCCAAGCAAGGTGGAGGCTATCTTTAATTGGACAAAACCAACAATAAGGACAAAGGTAAGGAGATTTGATGGGTTAGCTCAATTTTATAGAAAATTTATAAGGAATTTCAGTGTTATTTGTGCACTAGTGCTAGACACCGTCAAAGGTGGATTGAAAACCAAATTCAATTGGACTCATGAAGCAGGTCAAGCATTTGAGAAGTTGAAACAATTGGTAGCTACCCAACCTATCCTCTTGTTACCTAGCTTTGACAAACTATTTACAATAGAGTGTGATGCAAGTGGAGTGGTAGTAGGAGGAGTGTTGAGCCAAGAGGATAGGCCTATAACATTCTTTAGTGAGAAGTTCAACGAAGCAAAGAAAAAGTATTAAAATTATGACTTAGAGTTGTATGCTCTGGTAAAGTCACTTAGGAAGTGGAGACATTATCTCCTACCTAAGGAGTTTGTGGTGTTTACAGACAACCAAGCCTTGAGTTATATCATCACACAAGACAAATTGAGCAACATGCACCTAAAGTGGATGGAGTATCTACAAGCCTTCACATTTACTATCAAACACAAGAAGGGACAATTGAATAAGGTGGAAGATGCACTAAGAAGGATATTTTTGATAGTCCAAGAAGTTCAACTCCAGATAATTGGCATAGAGTGTTTTAAGGACCTCTATAGAGATGATGAAGACTTATGAGAAGCCTACAAGGTATGTTCCGATTTTCAAAATCACTTTCACAGTCAATTTGTAGAATATACATTACATAGTGGTCTTTTGTTTAAAGGGAATCAACTATGTGTCTGTAAGGGTTCAATGAGGGAGAATCTCATTTAGGAGAAGCACAATGATAGCCTTAGTGGCCATTTTGGCATCAACAAAACCATGGAGTTAGTACAAAGGTTCTATCATTGGCCCAAGTTTCCTAGAGATGTAAGAAGGTACATTGAATAGTGTGTTGTGTGTATGAAAGAAAAAGGGGGAGCTACTAATGCAGGTTTGTACCAACCTTTTCCCATTCCCAATAGACTATGGGAATGCATCATCATGAATTTTGTAGTAGGGCTCCCTAAGACAAAGACAATATTGGATAGCATCTATGTGGTGGTAGATAGATTTAGCAAAATGAGTCACTTTATTCCTTGTAAGAGTACCCATGTTGCAAGATATATAGCTCATCTCCTTTTCAAGGAAGTTGTGAGGATATATAGACTTCCCCTAAGTGTTGTGTCAGACAGGGATGTGAAGTTTATGGGTCATTTTTGGAAGACTCTGTGGAGAAGATTGGGTACTAACTTGTCTTTTTTATCAGCTTACCATCCATAGACAGATGGTCAAACTGAGGTGATTAATAGGGTGTTGGGAAACTTAATTATATGCCTTACCAAAGAGTATGGGAAAACATGAGATCTATTTATACCACAAGATGAATATGCCTATAATGACAATGTTAACCGACCCACTGGCAGAAGTCCTTTTGAGATAGTATATGAGATGCACCCAAGGGGAGTGTGTGAACTCAGAGAACAAGGATCCATAGAGTATAGGATTGGTCATGCAAAATACTTCTCTCAGACAATGAAGGAGATTCAAGAAGAAAGTCAAGAAGACTATAACATAAGCTACTCACAAAATGAAAGCCAAGGTCAATGAGAAAAGGAGAGATGTTCATTTTGAAGTAGGAGACTATGCCACGGTTCATTTTAACAAATCTAGATTGTAGAAAGGAACGCCTACAAAGTTGCAAATGAAAAGAGTGGGACCATGAAAGATACTAGCTAAGTATGGGAAAAATGCCTATAGGATGGAACTTCCTTCAGATTTGGGCATCTCACCAGTGTTCAATGTCACAGACTTTTTTAAGTTTAAGGGACAATTTTCAGAAGTAAACTAGAATAGTTAAGAGATCTTAGAAGATGTCAGTACATTAGCTTTACCTCGAAAAGCTAAGCCTCAAGTAGAGAAGATTTTAGAGTCTAGATTGAAGAAGACAACCAGACACAAGGTGTATATGGAGCACTTTGTCCAGTGGAAGGATCACCTTAAATCTGATGCTACATGGGTGGAGGAAAGCAATTTAAAGAAGCTTGGCATTGATATATCTTTGATATCCCCTCATGTTCCTTAATCTTTGTGCAGAGGGGGAGAATGGTGCAGGAGCACCCATGGGTTGATAGAGTCAATCCTATGCAATTTTTGTGTGTGAGCCCTTTGAGGCATGTTTTATATTTCATAAGGTCATGTTTACCATAGTGTGTGTGGGTACAATAGGGATTATTATCTAGTTAAGTCTTAAGTCCTTAGAAAGTTGCAATTAGGGGCTAAAATGTTGTAAAGCCTCCTGATTGGTTAGAAGAGATGATGATGTCAAAATTATGTCATTAGGGCTTGGAGATGTTTAGAGTCATGTTTGAACCAAGATAAAAGTATAGGATGAGGTTATATTAGTTCTTAATCTCATTTTCACTAAGTTGTGAAAAAGTGCAAAAAGATGTAAAAAAGTTGCTCAACGACTTTTGAAACATTTAAAAGTTGCTCGAACAACATTGTCCACATTTTGCAAAAATGATGGAGGAGTGACCTAAGTGGAAACCAAAGTTATGGTTTTCCTACTTAAGACATTTGATTACCTAATCCCAAGGTTAGACACCTATTGTACATATTCTAATTTTGATGAATACAGAGAAGTGTTAATTTTGTGTGCATTTAGTTAGTTATTAAGTAACAGTAGATTGAATATGGATTGAATTCAGAAATATAGCTCATGCATAGATTAGAGTAGTTTTTTTAATTGTTTTTTGTGCCATTGGTTTTGTGTTTTTAAGTTCTTCAATTATTTTAGTGTAAATATTTGTGATCTGAGCTGCTCACTGGTTCAAACCAGACAGTTGTTGAAGATGGAGACCTAACTCACTATCCTACCATTCAATCTGTATGACCTCATGGGGATAGTGAGTAGACTCCATGTATATAATGTGTATAGGGTCTTGGGCCCTCAAATTTAGAGGAAGTAATTTTAAAGTCTTTCCCTAGGCGAGCCAGTGGTGAGCCTAACTAAGGAAGACACTGTTGCAGAGTTCTTTACTTGCAGGGGTGTGAACTAAAGACCCAATCAGATATTGGGGATTGAAGTGTGGAGTCTTCTAAATATTTGGTGAAGAGGAGAAGGTTGTTCCAATCCATATTGGGGCCTAAAACTTGCAGACTAGACAAGAAACTAGTGAAGTCCTAAAACCCTCCTAAAACCTGACATTTTGGGTTAGGGAATTGTACGAAAGGAAGGAACCCTAAGACCCCAAAAAATCTTGAGAGGTTGGAAAATGAACCAAGAATCCAAAGGAAAGTTATAGGGTCCTTTGGGAAAGAAGTGGCGAAAATCCCTATTTTCTTAGAATAGGAGGCCTAATAGGGCTAGCAAGATGAGTCAATTGAAGAAATTTACTAGAAAGATGAGTTAAGAGGGACTCCTTACACCTCTTTTTGATAACATTTCAATGTCTAGGAACACCTCCTGAGCTCTGAAAGAATACTTTACAATATTGGGGGTGGAAAGTCTTTGAGTGAGTTTAAGGGCTAGAGAGTAGGAAGCTAGTAAGCACCAAGTAGAAGTCATGGCTTGGTAGTTGGCTTGGTCAAGGAGATTATGGGATCAAGAACATTGAAGTGATCTTATAGGTTAGAAGGTGTGTAGAGAAGGCACCTTTTAGTCTATTGATAGACTAGGAGCATGAGCTTGTGATTGGCTCATCCAACCTCCCTATCATAAATGTTATAGTAGTTCATTATAAATGATATCTTAGATCATTTTTCTTCTTGTGAAGAGGCATGTATTCATGTCATTTATGTATGTTTTATGTTATTAGATATTCTCCTATGATACAGTGTAGACCCTTGGTGATAATAAAGTAACTTTTGATTTAAAAAAAGTGATTTACATTGCATCTTTTTGAAGATCACACATAGAACCATGTATTAATGTAAATCATTAGATTTTATAATGTTTTAGTTTTACGATGGTAAAAGTAAATGTGTAATAGAAATTATTTTATGCATCCACTTCATGAAAGGAATAAATATTAGTGTTATATACCCTTTTGTGTTGGCTATGCATTATTAGTGTAGAAGTAAATAATGAAAATTTTGAACCCTATTTGTAATTAAGTCTCACATTTGATATTGTGGAATGTTAAATTATGTCTTGAACATGAAATATGAGGTGTAATTATCATAAAATGATCTTTATGTTGTACTAATTAATCTACAATAAGCTTGTGATATTATGACATGCTTGAGATATGTTAGGCTGTCACAATTCATAATATTTATATTGTCATACTTTTGTTGAGCTTGTTCCTTAGAGATTGTTAGGAAGAGGAGATTTTTTTATGGATTCTCGTCTTTTATACTAGTTACTACAGATAGGAATTTTGGTATTATAAAGGAAAGTGAGCATTTCAATTGGTAAATCATTCTTTTTTTTTCAATACATTAATGCTAGTCTTTAGTGAAAGTGAGTAAACATGAATAATTAGGAATTACAAGTTGGTCTAATAAAGGGTAAATAATAGTGATTTGGGATTATACTATGATTTTAGGTATCTTTTTGGATAAATTATAGCATCAAGTATAAGAATTGTACATGTGATTCTTGTATTATTATAGCTTTTTGAAAGTCCTTTGTTACTTGAACCAAGTTAATTTGTACTAAAATATAATAAGATAGGACTTACCAAATATTTTGAAAAAATAATTGTTATACACTGAATTTGCGCCTCTGATCTCAAGCTCTCTTGGTCTTGATAATCCAGTATAAAAAGGGAATCATCTCCAGTTTGTGGGACCTATGCTAATTGAGATGAGACCTCCAGGTTCTAGGCTGGTTCCTCTTGGATAATCACCTTGATTTGCTTCTTAAACAGGAAAGTAAATCTTTTGAGGGAAAGGGATAGAAGGATTGCTTGAAAGGGAAATGAATGAAAGCAAACTACCTACTAGGTGATGCACCGAAATTGGCATGAAAACATAACACACACATAATAAGTTCCTGGGTCAACTAACTCTGAATTGTAAATAAAACACAAGTCCCCTGTATAGGCATGCATAAATATTTCATAACCAGGTCGTGAGTAAACCAGTTAAAAGGAAAGACTTCTTCACAGTTAACAGTTTTAAACAGTAGAACACTAGTTACAACCTGCAAGCAGACATACTCTTCTACAAGTAGATGCTATGAAAGGACTGATTAAGAGGAATAAAGTCATCCATAGTTAATCCATCAACTATCAAGACACATACAGTCAAGCAGAAAAGAGACAAGGTTGACACAATCCAACAAAATTGATTCAAGAACATAAGGCTCTGTATATTATCTTCCACAATGAGTTACAGACTCATACAAAAAATACACCAAGGACAAAGAAATGTCACAGAGCATGCCTTCTGCATAAAAATGAACTCCTGGGTTACAAAATCTCTTTATCTCTGTCAAGAACTCAGAAAAGTTACAGAACAGCAAGAACAAAAAGAAGAAGAACCGACCTTTGCAAATGTAAATTTTCTGCTATATATAGGGTTATGACCATCTTGGGATCCCTTAGGATGCAACAAGCTTCGGATGATAATGGAAAACCCTAACCCTAAAACACAGGAGAGAGGAAAAGAGAGAGAGAAGGCGGTCGAGAATGACCGAGTCAAATAGATATTCATGGATATTTTCGTGCTCCTCCTCGATCTGGCAACTGGAAATCAGATTTGGTAGATGGTGGATAGCAGCATTTAATTTCACTCTGAATAGCCATGCACACCTGTTCACCTATACTTCTCTGCAATAACTGTCTCTCTTGTATGTGAACAGTGCACGACCAAGTGTTCATCTTATTATTGCCCAGGACTTCTTCTCCTTCCTCGTGGCACTTCTGGAAACGTAGTCATATCTCTGTTCTTCCCTGCAACACGTCGAATCTCCTCTTGTTCACTGACATTGAAACAAATCTACTCAAATATCGTCAGACTGCTCTGTACATGGCCCCTCTGCAACTACAAACCCCTCTGATCAATTCTGGAACATGAGCATAGAGAAACCATGGCTGACGAGCATTCTCCCCTGTCATCTTGCCGATAGAAATTCAAATTTGAAGTCCTGCGACCTAGCGACCAATGGCTATTCTCCTTGTCACGAGCATCAGACATTAACCCTGGTTAAATCTCCAGACTTGGCGACAAAGTACTTTTCCCTCTGTTTAACCCGAGCTTAAATCCAGCGACAAAGCGACCGTGTGAAATCAAAGTCGCGAGACATTTTTCTTAACTCTCCATTCTTCTAGCGACACAGCGCCTAATTGCTACCTCAGACCATCACGGCTTGTCGCCAGATCGCCAGATGCTCATGCCTCTTTTCAAGACTTCACGACAACCTTCAGTCGCTGAGTCGGGTGATCCTGTGTCTTTACCTTTAACTTGAAGCACGTGCCTTTTTCTGTTTACAGCGACCTTGCGACATACCTTAATCGCTTAGTCGGAAGGACTTTTTCCCTAGGGCACTTTTATCATGAGACTTCGCGACCACCGTCGGATCCTGTCATTCCTTCATCGAACGGATGTCTTTTAATCGCTTTATATTTCCTTATGCCCCTAAATCATCAGGAGACTTCGCGACTGAGGGTAAACATACCTTAGTCTTGTTATCGCGTGATCCTCTTCCTTCATCAAGCGATCAGGCAACAACCATTAGCTCTGTGACAGATGTCATCTTTTCTTTCATCCACTTTATGCATACTTGAACTCTGACTCACCGCCCCTGATCTGGCGACATCCCGACTGAGGGAAATCTCTTAGCATGAAACCGTTAGTCACTGAGTCAGGACTGTTTATCCATTAACCGCCAAATATCACGAGACCACGCAACCGAAGAGAATCCTTAACTGTTTGACCGAGCTGATCAAGCGACCATGCAACATGAAGTAAGCGCAAGGTTGGGAGACATTTCTTTGACTTGCCAATTCTTCTCGTGATCACCCGACTTAAGGTGGGTCCCGTTCATTTCAAAGCTTATAACATGGAATTCAAGTGACAACCCGACTAAAGAGAGATCGCCAAGTCTTGAGACATAGATGGAATATTCTGTTTCTTCAAGAGACTACGCGACAAATTGAAAAGAAAAGTCGGGAGACAAAAGGGAATATTCGCTGGGGGTCACGCGATCACCCGACTGGCCAAGAGGGTCCCACTTATTTCTGTGACTTAACATGGATTTGGCGATCATGCGACTGAAGAGAGGAGCTAAGTCAGAAGACACAAGGGGAATATTCCAAAGGGTCACGAGACTAAGTGACACAAGGAAGACGTAGAGTCAGGAGAAGAAAAGGAATATTCGCCCAGGCTGAAGCGATCAAGCGACTTGGAAAATAGGCACATGCTCTAAGTGACTTAGAAAAAGTAACGATGAAACATAAAAAGCTAAGGCTTAGGGTTTATTACATCATTTTAAACATGAAAGACTCAGGGTTTAAGGGTTTAAGCAGAGCCAAGACCTGGGAACCATGGCAGAGAAATGCCAGACAGGGCAGACTAGACCAATTTACACAGAATGGAAAATTTGGGTAACATTTTGGCAATTTATGCGGGATGCTTGCCTGCTAAGCATGAAGACCAGTTGCCTTGACACATCCATTGGGCATGGATTCATTCTCAAATCACAAAACTTGACAGCGACAAAAACTATGCGCGTGCACTTCTTGAAAAATAGGAAACTATGCTAGAAAGCAGGGAAGGAAAATTGGGAAATATTTACAAGAGGACAAGGACTTACAGAGAAGGATTGATCTCAAAGCAGGGCTTCAAATGGAAACCCTTTACTGAAATTGGCAGGGCATCTCCATCAAGTGTTGAAAGATGGAAAGCATTAGATCCTCTGCACTCTGTAATAACAAATGGTCCACCCCAAAAAGAATCAAACTTCGTATGTCTGCCAGGTCTGGATTTGAACTCATCCCACTTAAGGACTATATCTCCAATTTTGAAGTCCCTTCTCCTGGCTCTTTTATCAAAGTTGTTCTTAGTCTGATTCTGATGGAATTCCATGTCTT
>MU224957.1:96014-109360 GCA_018584345.1 Thuja plicata | reverse complement strand
CCCCTGATCTGGCGACATCCCGACTGAGGGAAATCTCTTAGCATGAAACCGTTAGTCGCTGAGTCGGGACTGTTTATCCATTAACCGCCAAATATCACGAGACCACGCGACCGAAGAGAAGCCTTAAGTGTTTGACTGAGCTGATCAAGCGACCATGCGACATGAAGTAAGCGCAAGGTCGGGAGACATTTCTTTGACTTGCCAATTCTTCTCGCGATCACCCGACTGAAGGTGGGTCCCGTTCATTTCAAAGCTTATAACATGGAATTCAAGCGACAACCCGACTAAAGAGAGATCGCCAAGTCTCGAGACATAGATGGAATATTCTGTTTCTTCAAGAGACTACGCGACAAAGTGAAAAGCAAAGTCGAGAGACAAAAGGGAATATTCGCTGGGGGTCACGCTATCACCCGACTGGCCAAGAGGGTCCCACTTATTTCTGTGACTTAACATGGATCTGGAAATCATGCGACTGAAGAGAGGAGCTAAGTCGAAAGACACAAGGGGAATATTCCAAAGGGTCACGAGACTAAGCGACACAAGGAAGACGCTGAGTTGGGAGAAGAAAAGGAATATTCGCCCAGGCTGAAGCGATCAAGCAACTTGGAAAATAGGCACATGCTCTAAGTGACTTAGAAAAAGTAACGATGAAACATAACGAGCCAAGGCTTAGGTTTTATTACATCGTTTTAAACATGAAAGACTCAGGGTTTAAGGGTTTAAGCAGAGCCAAGACCTGGGAACCATGACAGAGAAATGCTAGACAGGGCAGACTAGACCAATTTACACAGAATGGAAAATTTGGGTAACAATAATCACATGTGCAAGTTAGATTCTAGAGTAGGAATGTTTGCAATTTTATTAGATAGCTATTTACTACTTATGAATGATGAATATTTGAGCACTTCCCAACTTCCAAAATTAAGTTGAATCTTAGGGGGGGTGTAATACCCCTCCAACCCTAACATGTCCTTGATATGCTTTTTGGAAGTAGGGAAACGTTATAAGAAATTTTGTGCTTTGGTTGTTGTTTATTAAAATATGATTATGCTTGAGGTTCTTTCCTAATTCATTTTACCAGGTGTTTATAATAACTTCATGATATAGCCTTGACAATGGTAAATATTTTGGCATAATCATCATAATTACTTCCTTTGTATGTTTTCATCTTTTATGTGTTAATGACAGTTTCAAGACCTTGATTTTATGTGTCACTCAACATATCTAGGTGTTTCCTATGTTCGATCTCATTATTGGTTGATTCTTTCAAGTATTGGAACTAACCTTAATCATAAGATGATTATTCTCTTCATAACTATGATACCCTCTCAGATGAATCTTCTCCGCTTCTTTGACAAGACATTGTTATGGTGCTGTAATCTTTGATGGACTCTATATTATGCTTTACTTGAGAGCATAGATGATGATTGGGTTCTTTTGATAGTACAATTAAGATTTACATTATCATCATTATTTTCACTTATGCTTATACATATGGTTTTGATTATCTTTTCAATTATTGACTTTGATTATGAGACTAACAATAACCATGTGATATCAGATTCATAATGATATGTATACTTGATGACTACCTCTATGATTGTATCTATGATATGTGTGTATGACCAGGGGCAAAGTCATTGTTACTCACCTAGTGAGGTCCACATGATGTCTCGACCCCTGTCATTATTTGCAATGTCTTCTATATATATGCACATTCATACCCACTTTGTGATGCAGGCTTACAAGTACCAGGCATCGGCTTCACCTAGTTCCATAGGTCTTAGCATTCTCTCAAAATATTTTATGATAGTTGTTGCTGAGATAGTACCAAGGTCCTCGCAAAAGTCTCCTTTTGGTCATGGGACTCCTTACTAGCTTTGATTACCTCACCCGGGTTGGGCATATTTGTGATCTTTGTTATCAGTATTGTATTGAGTCATGCTATGTGGATTTATGTTTGACATTCTTGGTTGACTTATTTTAGGCGGCTTAGTTGACTTTATTTCCAGTCATTTCATTCCCTCTTTGATTTTCGTTACTTTGGAACGAGGATGCGTATGAATTATGATTGGTCTCATGATACTTTTATGTTCATTGTTAGAGTTGAAGATATAAGCTTATTTTGGTAATTAATATGTATGTAAATATTAATATTTATTAATTAATGTGTATAAAATTACTAACATTTATTAGTGTTTCTAGTTATTATATTAAATAAATATAAATATCTAGTATAATGTGTATTGGATAAATAAGTATGTAATATTAATTATATATATAATTAATATTAAATACTTATTTATGTATGTGTATATGGGTGCGCGCGCGCGTGCCCACACACACACACACACGTATATATATATATATATATATATATATATATATATATATATAAGTTCTTACATTGTATTTATTCTTGTGCTTGTGGTTTTGAGTTACAAGTGAGTTAATTTACCTTAATAAGAAATTATATTTGTATATATTAGAATTATTTATTGATAATAACACAAAAAGGAAAATTAGGGAAGGAGAAATAAATAGTAATTATAAATACTTTGGAAGAAATCATAAAATAAAAAAGGTTAATCAACCATTTGTTATGAAATGGTTGGAATAGTTGGAATTCTCGTGAAATTGCTCTTGTATGATACAAATGGGAGATATAATTATTCTCAATAGGGGATTTTGGGAGGAAGAGAAATATTACACAGAGAGAAGAAAAATTATTGATCATTCACAGAGAGTGACAGAGAAAATTTTATTATAATTTTCTAATTGGAGATATATTGCCATTGAAATTTCTTGGGGAAACATGTGTGTGTGTGTGTGTGTGTGTGCGCGCGTGCGTGCGCGCGTGTGTGTGCATGTGTGCATGCGTGCATGTGTGTGTGTGCACGCGCGCATGTGTGTGTGTGTGTGTGTGTGTGTGTGTGTGTGTGTGTGTGTGTGTGTGTGTGCGCGTGCGCGCGCGCGCGCGCACACACACACACATGCGCGAAGGTTAGTTTTGGGAGTTGCCCGAAGAAGTGCTCTTGTTGGAGTTTTCTGGAATGAAAGTATTGATTTGTTGGAGTGTTCAAGGTCTCTTCAATCAAAGGTTTCTATGTAGGACTCTAGGTAGGATCTATCCCTAGAAGAGATCCTTAATTTATGGTATATTGCTTGTTGTATGTGTGTGTTAAATGCTATCCTCTCCATGTTTCATGTATTTTGTTAGAATATATGAGTGTGAAAGATAATAATGTGTGTGTTTATTTTGTCAGTTGTACATTGATATATTTGGAAATTATCTGGAAGAGATCTCTTGCCATATTTTTAATATTTATTGATTTCTTTATTATATGCTATTCATTTTCTCTATGTATATTCAATACAATACTTTAAACATTTAGAAAACATGTTGATTTATGTTCCTCTATATGGTATTTTTTATTAGGATCAATTAAAGATCTGTGGAAGCATGTTTCGCATGTTTTGAGTGGTGAGCCTAGAAACCTTCTATGAAGGCAATTGACAATGAAACATTTTTCTTTTTGGTGCTTTTTGTCTTTTTGTTTACTTTTTTTTGCAGACCTTCTTGGAAGGGATCATGGTGAGAGTAGTATTGGGTTTTTTGTATTCTACTCTAACTATATTTAAGAAAAATAGTGGCTATTTTTACTAGTTCTTGGATTGGTTATTTTGTAAAAAATAGAAAATCTTGGTAGGGGTATACTAATACACATTTTAAAAGGTCATATATGTCATCTAGTTTATGAATGCATATGTGTAAATATAGTCCAATTGGGACATTTATCTAGTAGGAGTCCTTTGTGAAGAGTTGACAATATAAATATTTCATATGTAATAGAAGCATGGTTTCTTTGTGTTAGTCCATAGCTTGACTTACACCAACTCTTATTTTGTTTTGTTTAATATAAATTTCTACATCGACACCTTATTGTTTAAAATAAAATATTCTGTAACAATTGTAATTGTAGAAAAAGGCCTAATTATTATTCCTAATGACTTGATGTAAATTTTAATTAATAAAATTGTCATCTTTTCCATGTATTTTTAATTTAATAGATTCTTTCATCCATTAAATTTTATTTAGGAGTTCCTTACATAGTTACAGGGGTTAAGATTACCTGATTATATAGTCTTTGATTTTCATAAAGTGGATGACTTTTATCAAAATGATTATGCTATTTAACTGCCTTCAAGGATGTCAGTAATACACATAATCTAGATATTTAATTTTATGAAAAGTTATAAATAAGTAGCAATTAAAATTCAAGTTATGAAGATTGACATTGTTATCTATAAACACAATCTAAATTATACAAAAAGAAAACATGATAGAACAACTAAAATCATAGATGACACTGTATTCATTTCAGGAAACTAATTAATATTTAAAATATAGAAAACTTTAATCCATCACAATACAAACAAAACAAGAGAAGCACAATATTATTTAACTTGCTAAAACTGTGTTCTTACAAAACACCCTTCCATTTGTTTAATTTAAAAAATTTAAGAATATATCATTAATCCCATATTTAAATTCTAATTTTTTAAAAAAGACTTCAAATATAAAAGGTATTTTACCTATGCACATAAATTAGTAGATAAAAAGGTGTTGCATTATAAAAACAAAGTACATAGCATACATATACAACGTATTCATGAGTATTATTTCTTTCAGTGTAAGATCATGGATCTCTTAGTTGTATATCTTTATACTTTAAGACCACAACAAAAATAAATCAATCACCAAACATATACAAATTTATTCATAGTACTCTAAATAAAATATCATCTAAATAAAATTTATCGATAATAAGGTTTTTTTTATTGATATTTACCAACTATAATCTTTTGAATAAATGATGAATCAATTTTTTAGTCCTTTTTTTAAATATTTACCTTTAATTTTACTTACATCAATTTTACTTACATCAAGTTGATGAAAAGGTTTAGTTGATTAATTTCAAGGAAGTTAGATATAGAATCTTTAGAAAAGCTTTATCTTTACAGTTAAAATGCTATGTATTGAGAATCACTTTCAGTCATTAAACTTGTTACACATGTCGCTTCTAAATTAGATCAAGCAGTAGAATTGCAATTCTGATTAATCTAAAGAGTTTCTTAGAAACAATGTATCTTGAGTTTTAAGGATTCACTAATACTTTATGACAACTATGTATGAAAATAAGTCATAAATATTTATCTACATTATTCACACATTTTTTTGTTTTACTTATGCAAATGAAACTCAATACCATTCAAGCTATTAGCTAACCAACTGGTTGAAGTGATATGCAAGAAATTATATCCATATAGTTTTATATTGGAACCAAAGAATTTTTTATGATTAGAAGTCATCATATTACTAATTATTAGCCCCAATTTTAAATTAGCCAAAATTTGAACTTTGTGCTAGATCCATTTGTGAGTTGGTAGATCGGTGTCATATTTTGACGAAAGTATCAAATTCTCCCGAAATGCTTAACTCTATTTAGATAAGTAGGTTGGTGATATAAAGTTCACCCAAGGTGCCACGTTAGAGATCACCCTATGTATCATTCTTATTGTGTTCAAAACATGTCATATGCGTTGGTACGGAATTTAAAAATAATTAGAACTTGAAAATGTCAAGCACATTTTAAATACTATTGATTATTCTAAATCTTGGAATACAAAGACCATTAATTGGAGATAAATTATTGACTACTTTGTACAAGATACTAGCAAGTACCCTAATTTTGGGGAAGTGTGTCCACTATGCTAGGTGTTTGTGATGTCAATTTTTTTTCTTCTTCCAAAGATGGTTATCAAGATTGACAAGGTGGCTATAAAAATGAATGCAAATAATTGGTCATGCATATTGAACAAGTTTCCTCCATTTCGAGAGAATGCCATTTTCATGAAAGAAAGGAATTGGCATTGCAAAGAACAAATGGAGCTAATAGATATGGACGAGACAAACCCATAAAACACTTGAAAGGGGCTGAAAATTCATAGGAAGAAAAAGATGCCTATCACATGTATTAGAAAAAGATGCATTTCACATGTATTTGGAATTTTATTTAAAGTTGAATTAGTGATGTATAGATTGTAAGAGTTCAAAACAAGCCGATAAAGGTGGAAAACTACCTCGACACAACTCACAACTTGGTTCTTCATCAAATTTACAAGTTTGAAGTTGCCATTTCTTAAAAGTGACTTAAGTCACTCATTTGTAATTAAAGTTAGAATTTGAGCTTACTTTTGTAAAAAATGGGTGAATCTTAACTTGTTTGTAAATGAGTAAAGTCTTTAAGTGATTATTTGGGTAGTTATCCTAAGTAGTTACTGAAAGTAGTTATCTTAAATAATTTTTCTAAAAGGTTCTCTGAATTAACTACCAGTTAGTTATCTTATGTGGTTATCTTGGGTAAGTTGTTCCAAGTAGTTACCTAAAGTAACCACCTCAGATAGTTATCATAAGTAGTTACAAGGTAGTTACTCTATGAGCCTAGTTACTCTAGTTGAAATTTTGTACTCAAAGCTTTTGAACTTGTATATTTTCAAGGGGACAATAAAGAAAGCATTTAGTTCATATGTCTAGATGTGATTTTGAGTTATCATAACTGATTTATCATATGTTAAGTTGGTAATGTCTTTGTGTATTTATGGAATCCAATGGTTTCTAATTTAAATGACATATGTAATTGAGGATGTATAATCTTACCCTAGTACCTTGGTCTGAATGTCATAAGACAACTAGTTTCCTGGTATGTTGAGATTTGTTATCTTTTTTCATTATTGCATATTCGAACTTATTATGTGCTCCAATCCCTTTGTAATTTGTTTTCCGTTGTGAAATCTTACTTGGTATTCGTATGTCTATCATTGGGATTTCTTTCGTTTATCTTGTTTTGGTTTTATGTTTTATCCTTTTTGAAATTTTAGGTGAAAAGTATTGAAAATATCAAATACCCCCATCATACGAGAGAGATTCTCCTCTCAAACATAGAGGAAAGTTACAATTTGATAGTGAACTGGTTGTAATATCTGCAACTATTGGCATGGTTGTTAGTGCTCACTATGCAAACATGGTCAGTTTTCTAGACAATATCAGAGTGACAAATCTGTTTACCAACACTAATAAAAGTTGATTATACAAAAAAAAAAAGAATATTAAAAAATAACAACTATATAATTTATATCATATAATGAAATATCATCTTAATATGAGAAAACAAAAGAAATAATATCATAATTATAAATTAGATGATTCATTATTTAGCATCACAAATTCTAAGTATCCTCCATCTACTCATACACTATGTGAGATAATGAAGGTCAAATAATAAATATTCACATAGAATCTCTTCATATTTAAACAATGTTTTCAACGTAATGCTCATAAAAAAAATCAATAAAATAATACAATAATTTAGCAAGTCGAAGAAAGCATAAGATGTGCAACATATTACTTCGTTGAAATAAATTAGATGATGAATGGACAAGAAAATGTAAGGACTGCATCCTCAACAGAAATGCCACATCAACAATATCCACAAGACAAGGGAGGTTGGTCAACTAAGTCAAGTGTCGAATGTACAACTCGACAAAAACAAATGATTTTCCTTAATTTCAAGAAAGAAAAACAAGGTTTGACCAAAAATTGTCGAATAGATTATGCGACAAAAGAGTCCATAATAAAGAAGAATGTCGACCAACTGTCGAAACACCCCAATTCATCACATGTCATAATACATTAAATATGTAACAAAATTTGACCAACTTGTGGAATTAAAAAAAATGCAATGGAGAGACTTCGACCAAACTGTCGAAGTGCAACAAACATAAGATCATAACTCACAAAGAAGAAGAGCTTTACAAGAGTCATAGAAACACTTCCATAAGAGTGTATTATAAATACAATAGACCAATGGTTGATACAAAAATCCAACGTGCTATACATGATGACCTTCCTGATAGGAGCTCCAGAGACCTGCTACACACAAACATCAGGGCGAGAATATTGTGGGAGTGCAATTCCACCCTACCACGAAGCAGTTATGCTTCCTTGGAATGTTTCGTGACATGAAAGATACCCAACCCAGCTAGAAATAGTCTAAGAATGTAAAAATGACAAGTGTAATGGAATTTGTGCAATGCAACATCTCTCTTCCACACACTAAATTAATGAGATCATTTCTTAACATTGAACTTATCTGAATCAGTAAGTACCTCAAAAACAACTATATCATGAATCCATCTCTCAAGACATATAGTGTACACAACATACATGTAAAAGAAGCAAAAGCAACAATTTTCCTATTGGACACTATTTCATTGAATATAATTTCCATCTAAAATATAATGAGTTCTAGTGGTGCTAATTTACAAAAGATACCATAATTCAGTCATATCCTTTCTTAATGAAATCAAGAGTCCTCCAGACATCTAATGTGAATCAAGGTAAGATACATATCTAATTCCTTTCTAAATCTCTATGACAACAACCATAGAATCATTGGTTAGTAGCCATTTCTTCTATTCATTAGGTAAATCAAAGATCATTCAACAAATAATCAGTTCTCAAGAAATTCCCTCACCTCCAATTTGCAAATATAATTACTTTTAATGAGTGGGATTATTCAACAGCTAAACTTCCTAGTCTCATGTTCAATCCATCACATTATAAATCAAGGAAAACAAAGAGTCACAAAGGAAGAGTCTAGCTAATACTACTCTTCTTCAAGATAATGCTCTATTGTACCTTTAATAATATTGTACTTTTAATAATATTGTGCCCACGACCTATTCTATGCTCTAGACAGTAGAGTCATATCAAATTATTTATCCAAAAAAATAAGAACATTGAAAGAAAACTTTCGCACAACAAGGTTTACCTGATATCAATTCTTTGATTATAAGTATTCACATGTTCTCTTTACTTCCTTGGACCTTCTATAAGGGTCTAGATTTGATTGCTTATAATGAAATTTATTCTTGACCACAAAACAGTTTTGGAATATCTAGTTTTAGTTATATTGTTTTCAGTTTCTTTCAAATCACACTTTTGATTGAACAAATTGGAAAAATAATCAACTCACAAATAATTGAACAATTTTAGATTTTTCATGTACTAGAGTAGTTATCGTACCACCTGAGAGAATTTCTTATACCCTCATGTACTACCAAGGGGCACTGGTCATTGGTTTCTTCCAATATTCCATTTGGCAACTCTTTCACAATTCATGTGACTAATTGAAAAATTGTCTCTTCAACTAATAGCGAACAAAAAAAAACCAAGGGGATGCTTGAAGTTCTCATTCATTCCTAATAATTCTCAAATAAAAAAATGAAATACGCAAGGATGATACTTTTCATAGTATAAAGTGATGTGATCTTTGTTAATTTGAGATAATTCAAATCGGTACACTAGATTATAGGGTAAAAGTACAAACCTGTGTCACACTTTTATAAAGGAAAAGGACCACAACATGCAAACTGTTCGACTTTAATGACATAAAAAGTGGCATTTGTATTTATAATTTGAGGATGATGTAAAATGATGAAATGTGTAAAAATGGATGAAGTTTATGCCTATATTTTTTTTATATTTTTTTGATCAAGAATTGACATAGTTTTTAATTTTTGAAGTCCATTTTTCAATTGCTAAAAATTGCTGAAAATATGGGGTCTAGTTCCCACCAAACAAGTATATGCAAATAATATATTTTTCCTCTAATTTCAAAATATGTTATAGATAAAATGTATAGCTAGTGCAGAAAAGAAGAAAGATTGATTTTCAATGTATATTTTCTCCGTTATAACTACTCAAATTTGAATTGTCTGAAATCGATAGTTTTCAGCTCCCACCAAATTTCCCCTATCAAATCTACACCATTGAGAAAAAAAATTACATATTCTTGAAGATGACTCTCTCCTCTAGTGTTAAATATAAATTTTAAATTTTTTTGATATGATTTACTATTTTTTTATTTATTTGAAGCAACATCTTCTCGAATGTTAAAATACCTACTTGTTGTATTTTAAAATTATAATATATCATATCTAATAAAAATACTATAAACTTTATATGAAAATAATCTTGACTCTGAGCGTACAAAAGGGTATTTTTTATATTTTTAAAAATATCATTAAAAAGAGTAGGGGTTAATGAAACGTCGATTTTCTGAAATAATTTTATTTTTTTGGTAATTGGTATAAAACATGCATTTAATAGACATTTCCAATTGGAAAAGTTTAACCACTTATCTAGCTTAGCTAGAATGAATCTAGCAAGACCATATGTTTGACAAAACATAATTTTTATTTAGAAATACTCAAATTTAGCTATGTTGATAAGTGGTCCTGAAATGTGACACAACTTTGTGCTTTTACCCTATAAAAAGAAAAGTGACAAAAAAATGACACACAAGGACAAACATATCCATTTATTATATTTAAGTATTGATTTTTAACTAGAAGAAACTCTATACCCAAATCCTACCAATTAAAGAACCACAACCTTCAATTAGAACCGTTGCTTCAACCAAGATTAATGGCGTCTTCTAAATTGGTGAAGGCTTTAAATAAAAAGTGCATCAACTACAAAGGAACTCTCAGTCTATAGTCGATTTTGCTAGTAAACTATAAATTGACAAGTCTTGTATTATTTTAATGAAATTGGATTCTTCGCTAGAAGATATCTGGGAAGAGGTGGATTTTTCTTTATCTGTGTCATGGTATAATGTATAGTGGGCCACTGATCAAAATAGGTGAACAAGTGAATGCATAGGTTTTAACCCTGCAACCCAAAGCAAGATTTCTAACTGACTTTCTTCATGAAATACCAATCTAAATGAATGAAATGCCCACTAAGGGAAGCGAAGATGTTAATCGTTTAATAAAATGCATGGGTCTCATGCAAAGAAGGATCCAAAATAAATAAATAAAATGAAATAATGCTAATTCCAGCAGTGTTAATGTTCACTGCTTCAACCCAACAATTCTCTTATTCACTTTCAGCTTGAAAACAAACAAAGGATGACGCATATGGAAAAAAGAACTAACAGAGATTTTGTGAAATATCCCAACAACATAGATAAGGATAAAAACCCACAGAAAGAAAAGATTGCATACAATGCCAAGAGATGGAGGTAACTTTAGCTGCTAGGAAAATTTAGGAGGGTGGCTATTCAATTTAATGCCAAAGCCACATTTTCAACTCATTACAAAAATTTGTGGAAAAGATAAATCTATCTCAAAAAAAGATTCACAATTAATGCTTAAAACCATTTGGTAGATTATTACGAAGGAAAAAAACAATTCTTTCTAAGCAAGAGTAGACAAAGAAAAATTGTGGAACCTAGCTTACTTAATGCTTGACCACTATCAAGAGCAAGATGGATTCCTCTAAGCTATGCGGTTTATCTGTGGCTCCCATTTTCTGTCTGCTAACTCTCCTCCTTTCCTTCCAGAATGAATATCATAGACACCATTTTCAACCAAATTCCCCCTCATTTCTTTTTCTATCCAAGAAATTGAACTTACTACATCTTGTAAAGGTGTGTTCCCCCTCATTTAAAATTGAAATATGTCACTATTCCCTCCCGCCATGCACAAAGAACTTCCCGCCATAACCTAACTCCCCTTCCCCCATTTGATAACCACCACTTCCAAAAATAACTCTCCGTGAAATAACCAAAACTTCAATAATGAAAGATCTTCTAATTTTTTTTTCTAAATTTGAAATCCAAATTTATTTTCCAAGAATAATTTATTAATCACAAAAATTGGGTTATGACCTCCTTCTCACCTTAAAGAATGCATCATCCTCGATGCTTCAAATAAAAATTTAACATTTATCTAACCAAGAAAACAATATCATATGCATCCTAAAAAACAAAATCAACACACACTCATAGAAAAAACTTTTTCAAGGATAATATCAACACACACGTAAAGAGAACACATTAAAAGGAAAGCAAACACACATTAATCGTAATCGTTCCAGAACATTTTCAATGTGAGTGTGTGAATTCCATTACCACCCTACAATTTTATAAGGTTAGAATACCTCTCTCTGACAATATTCCCCTTCTCTTATGATGTGTCATTCTATATGTTGCATGCACAGGAACAACACCAAAGCATTTTTCCATGTTATTCTCATAGTCAAAATCTAACATTCCCTTATCCTAATCCTTTTAGAAGTAAAATTGCATCATACTTCATTTCACAACAGAGGTCACACATACTTGTGCTTACTTTATCAATACCTTGGCATCACACTAATCGAGCACCTTCCTAGGTGGTCCATATGCATTTTCCTACTATACTTATATGTATACACATGCTATATTTTTAGCTCAATCATAATATCAATACTTCATGGAAGAAAATTCTTGAATTTCAATATCAAGAGCTAACATAATCATGTTTAGAGATTTCAATTTCTTAACTCCACATAGCTTTAGATCATGACTTACTCATAAGTAACTAAAATAAATTAGTCATACGTACCATCTAACATATCGTGCTCCCTAATTGAGTAAATCATCCATGCATGCTCGCAAATTACCTATAAGGATTAGTGGATCCATTTTTTTTTCCCATTTATGTGACCTAAGCCCTCATGCCCATCTTTTCACAACAATATTTCAAACATAAATTTTAACTCACTTCATCATAATAGGTATGCATTAACTTCTAAGATAATGTGAGTCAATATATGTTACATCTTAACATAAATAAACATTCATAATTTCATCTATGTAACTATGCTTTATCCAAGCATAGGCATTCGATTACAATATCATAATTCATCATTACATAAAAACAAATAAATCAAGTGTGTCATACATAAAGAGTATACACCAAAGTAAAGATCATTAAAGTCAATCATGAAATAAGATACATAAGTTTCATCAGACAAACAACCCCTCTATAGATCCATGTCTCATAATCCCTCAGACAAATGTTCCTCTATAGATCCCTATCTCATAAGCCCTCAGACAAATGTCCCTCTATAGATCCCTATCTCATAAGCCCTTGGACAACTGTCGATCAACTATCTCGAGACGAGAGTGTGGCTCAGACATTTTTTTGCCCAACCATAAAGCCTTACACTTCCTTGGAATTCTACCTCCTCACAAAATTCCCAACCCTGCAACCTATAAAAAAATTCAAAAGGCAGGGGGTATCTGGTGCAGCCGAGTAAAAGCATAATAATCTGTCACCTTTTAGGCTAACTTATCAGCACAGCTAAATTTTAGTATTTCTAACTAAAAATTAATTTTGGTCAAACATATAGTCTAGCTAGATTCATTCTAGCTAAGTTAGATAAGTTCTTT
>MU224957.1:14111-25844 GCA_018584345.1 Thuja plicata | reverse complement strand
GGATGGGTGACCTCTCGGGAAGTCTCGGTGCTTCACCTCTGTGAGCATCACCTAGAGCCAATGAGTACTAAGTGTTCCATTCATTCTCATGAGAGATGGGTTCATGTGAACCACTACTCATGAATCACGAGTCAATGAGTTTGACTCAAAAAACTACACAGTTGAATCCTGATAGAAATATCACAATTTGACTTGTTGTGGAAAATATCTCCTACTTATCAATTGATGAGCTTAAAGGGGCTTTCTAATGAATGGTTCATAAGGCACAACACTTGGTGATGGTTTTGCAAATGAGGATGCAAGCAGAGTGGGTTTAACCATGGAGGAAACTCTGTAGTTAAGCATGCTCTAGTTGGAGTGGTACTAGGATGGGTGACCTCCCGGGAAGTCCCAGTGCTTCACCTTTGTGAGCATCACCTAGAGCCAATGAGTGCTAAGTGTTCCATTAATTCTCATGAGAGATGGGTTCATGTAAACCACTACTCATGAATCACAGGTCAATGAAAAGAACTCTGAATGCATCTTCAGTCTGTAACATTTAAAAAAAAAAAAAATTAGCATTGGTCAAAATTTCGACCAATGCTAGAACCAATTTCCACCAATACTTGGTCGAAATTTTGACCAATGGAATAAAAAATTGACGAGGATGCCATACTTTCCACTAATCCAATGGTCAAAATTTTGACCATTGGATTGGTGGAAAGTATGGCATCTTCGTCGATTTTTTAGTCCATTGGTCAAAATTTTGACCAAGCATTGGTCAAAATTTTGACCATTATAAAAAAATGACGGCGATCCTTGCAATTTTAAGCCTGGGCTATAGTCAAAATTTTGACCTGTGTTTTGGTCAAAATTTTGACGAATAATAAATACATCAAAAATTTGACAAAAAAAGAACGACGAAAGTTTTGGTCGTAAATTCGACCAATTACTGTCAAAATTTTGACTAATTTTTGTCAAAATTTGAAGTCAAATTTACTAGTGGCGAGAAAATATTACTAAGGGTTAAAGTGAGAAAAGTTTTAAGGGTACTGATTCACCCCTCCCCTCTCTGTACACATCATTCCATTATTACAACAATTGGTATCAGAGCTAGATCTTTTATTTGGAAAAGTTTAAATCACTTGAGATAAAAGATCATACAATGGAATAGGTTAAGCTTGAAAAAAATATTGAGAATCAGAAGTTGGAGATACAAATCTTCTATGAGAAATAAAAAGAAGAAAGAATCAAGATGAGAGAACTACTGGATGAAAGAAAATTTATGGCATCTCTCTACAATGAAAATGACTATCATGAAGAAGAGATACCTAAGTTTTTTGAGTCATCAGGATCTACATCTAGCAATACATATGACACATCTAAAGGAAGCATTATAAGTCTTAATGAAATGAATCATCATCTGATAGAACAAGTAAAGGTACTACAAATCAGTCAAGAAACATTGATGGTAAGAATGATTGATATTATGAATAATGCTAGAAAAGCTGAACAAGAAAGAACATTAGCTATTGATGATAGGAGGAATATCACTGAGAAGTCACAAGAGAAAAAAACTGAAATATAGAGACTTACTGAGCATCATCATGAGATCACCAATAAAATAGTTCTTATGAGTCATGAGGCCAAACGAGTGAGCATAGAACTCATTGGGAAATTGGAAGCTTTTAATGAACTAAGAGAAGAAAATGAGAAACTGAAGCATGGAGTAATGATTCAATAACAACATAATGATATGATCAAGAAAGCTGAAGAGAGTACCAAAAGAATAGATGATTTTATGAATGGACAAAGAAGACTCAACAACAACACCAGTCTAGGGTATACCAAGCATGGAGAATCATCAAAATGAGATGATAAAAAAGATGTCTACACAAATCCAAGACCAAGGAAGTAGTTATGCAATCACTGTGGAAAACTAGGCCACACATAAAAATGTTTGTAGGAGAAAATCTAAAGGTATTCCTAAATCTACTTCTACATTCATAGGTGATTGTTATAACTGTAACAAGCATGGACACAAAGAACATGAATTTAAATCTAATGTGAACAAACCAAAGAAGGAATCCTACATGGAAAAATATTTTTCTACTTGCAAAATGCATGGACACACATCTCATGAATGCAGGGAAAAGAAAAAACAAGTATAAAAACAAAAAGAATGAGAAAATGCTTATAAACTGAGAAGAGTCAGTAACTCATATGTTTGGGATTACAACACATGGGTAAATTGCACAACATGTGGTAGATATGGACATGTAGCTGAAAACTGTATGAAGAAATGGATAAGAAGGTCTAGAAATTGGACTAACTCTAGAATGGCATGCTTACACTGTCATAAGGTCAGTCACCTAAGCAAGGACTACAAAGATCAAGTGACAGAGAAAAACACTTTTGCTAATGGGAACACTATTGAAGATATCAGAAGAATGAGAAATCAAATGTGGAGGAAAGCTTCAAGTGAAGATGATGCTGGACCAAGAAACACAGTAGGTGACACCTCATCCAATGGATCTAGTGATATCACCACCCACACCTAAGAAAAATAAGTATGGAAATGCACTATACAAAGCTATATTTTACATTAGTTCTAACATTCATTGATAATATGCCAAATTAGCGTGAATGGAGATGCACTATGGTATTACTTGTTATGATTTTTTGAATCGAGTCTCTTCGGTCAATAGATACTAAACATCGTCAGTGTACATTTAAAAAACAACCAAGTTGTCAATGTAAACTGAGCATCATCAATAATCATGTAAAAGACAATCAATTGTTCACTACATACCGAGCACCGTTGGTGAACATGTGAAAAGTGCAACTAAGTTGTCACTTACCCCGAGTGTTGTATTCTCACTAAGGATGAAGACTTGGGTTTGATGCCTGTGCATCTTTGTTTCATTGACCGAGTGGTAGCTAAAGCATTTAATGTACCACTTGGGTTAGTTTCTATAAATAGGGAAACAAAGAGCTCATTCATTCACCAACCAGTAGAGTGAAAACAACAGAGCAAAGAAGAGCGACCAAGAGAGACAAGTTTTTAGATTGATTCACAACATATTCAAAGGCTACTCCAAACAGATTCCTAGCATCTACAACAAAGATCAAGCGAGTATCTGAACTCACCGAGCTCACAATTCATTTATGGAGAAAGCCCTAATTTCATAAAATATTACAACCACATCGTGAGTTTCCAAGATCAAGAACATAAAGGACAAGAAGATCAACCAGATCAATAACTCTACCTGTGAAGAGCCCAACTACAAATTTTTTCCTGAGGTTTCTTCTCAACCCGACGACCAAGGAGCGTTCTCAAGTATACCTCCTATGGTTTTTTTGATTGAAGATGTCCGAGCATACATCCACTGCAAGGTTGCAAAGATTGGAAATCTTGAGATTGAAGAAGATTACAAGAAGCTATGCTAGGAAAGACAAATGAAAGATGAATATAAACACATTGAGGTGAAAGGGTTAACCAATGCCCTACTATTCTCGAAAGAGTTCAAAACTGCGTGGATTCACATAGTACTCAGTCGAGTACATGATAGGAAAATATGGTTGGATTAACCAAAACTGATCACAAGGGATGTGATCCATGTAGCGATAGGTTACCCCATAACCGAGAAGGCTAAGGCCCTAAAGCAACTGAAACAAGAAGAAATTGAGAAACTCACTAAAGATGAGTGGGATGGTAGATGTTTGAAGGTTAATTCAATCACTGACCTCGAGATGGAATTTGGTGCATATGTGGTGGGATATAGAATATTCCAAGCTAGCAGAATGAACAACATAGCATGTGGAGTAGTTGATACTGCATATAAAATTGTGAAGAAGGGACTACAACTGGACATATCTGAGCTTCCACTAAAGCAAATGAAAGAAAATATAATTAGAACAATTATATTAGCTAGATCTAATACATGTAAGTTTGGTTCCCTCCTTATGTGCATATTTTTCTATTTTTAGAACTTCTTTCCTTCTATCAGTAATGTCACTTGGGACACAAACTAGCCCATTACTACACAGATAAGTGACTTCATTAAGTCATAAGGGGATAACTTCACACCACTAATGGATGGCTACTTTGCCACATTTAAGACTAGGATGGAGAAAATGATGAGAATTCCTTCTCAACTAGTAGAGAAATATAAGGATGAGATATGTTTTATGGTGGACACCCACACCACTCTCATCAAACCTTCACTATTGAGAACATCATGGTTACCACTGCTAGACTATGAGATTAACATAGATCAGGCCACAAATTCTATTGAAGCCTTATTGAATGAACTGGTGGACAAAGAATTGAGAAGATTTGGCCCTTATGAAGAAGCCAAGTCTAGAATTAAAGCTAGCTTAGTAGTGAAGAAAATTGACAGGAAGAAAACAAATATGGTGAAAACACTTGAGAATAAATTGTCGGTAAATGATGAAGAATTGGAGAAAGATGTCACTAATGGACAGTCACCCGTTAGTGAAGGTAAAGAAATAACTAACTTTGAGTCTACTGAGTCAGATGCACCCCCAAAAAAGAAAGAAAAGGCTACAAATGTAACAGCTACATCAAGAACTAGGAGTAAAACTACCAAAGATGTAGACTCACCATTGATAAAGAAAGGTACAATAAGGACTTATCAGAAAAGAAAGCCTCAAACCGGGCCATCAACACCTAGGCATAGAAGGAGATATATAAGAGAAAAAGAGGACAAGGATGAAACTGAATAGGATGAGAATGAACAAGGACTCCAAACTTAAAAGCTCAAAGCTCCTAAAATAGTTGATGAAGTTTCAGAGTCAATCATAAACACTGGGAGCATATCACACTGAAAGATATGACAATGGCTAACCTTGTCTCCCAAAGATTAGAATAAGATATAAGAAGCCATAATTAAGGCAATGGTTGCATACAAGTATGTACAAATACAATTCAACAAGAAAATACCACAAGAGCTTAATGATATAATATCAACAAGATGGACATATGCCTTACACATAAGGAAGCATATATGGGAAAGATCCCTAGTTACACTCATGCTAGCTGAGTCAATAGTTGAAGAAATTGATGAAATAATGAAGGAGCATGCAAAGAAATTCTCAGCTAAGATGAGAGCATACAAAGTACTAGAGGGAAGGTTAAAATACCTTGACAAAGAAAGAAATGATACTTGGAATGAAATCTTCAATGCCCCCAAGAAGGTACTACCTCTTACCGAGACACCTCACTATGAAGAGAAGGATGCCACACCGAGCCCAAAATACATTTTCATCAGTTATACCAAGGATATCACTCCAATTGATTTGACAAAAAGGCAAGTAAGGCCATGGATGACATACCTCATATATTACAATCATTAGGGGATACAATATGGATCACCATAAAAGATATAACTAATATTGATTTTGATGATGATCCTGGAAGAATGATGAAGATGTAAATGATGCCACCGAGCAAGAAAAAGAAAAGGATACAATAGATGTTGCACAGGTAAATATTCCAGGTCACATGCCGTTATTGATACAAGCTATCAATATAATTACTAAAGAGAAGGAAAAGACACCTAAGGTTGATTCAGACATACCGATGGAGAAAGGTGATGAACGTGGGGAACAAAAATATACAAATGAGGAGAAGAAAAATGAAAGTGGAGAGGAGAAACCGAGTGATGCCACTGACAAGAACACCAAAGAAGACAAGGCTACAGATAAAGAAAAGGTTGAAGTAGAGACTTCTACTACCGACCAACAGGTCAATACCAAGAAGCATACATAAGGCAACACACCTCCCACACAATCACCCAATTCACAAGAAATGGAGAAGGAACTTGCTATAATTCTACATTTCCCTACTTCTAGTACTATACCAAAGAGGAAGAAGAAGAAGAAGAAGATTAAAGATCCAGTCACACTTGATGAAATTATATATGTACCTGACTGTGACCCAAGGACACTAGATCCCAAGTCCTTGACCAAGTATGTAGAACTCTACAAAAGAAAGTCAATACATGAAAAGCTCAAAAAGGAGCACAAGAACACATCGGTACTAAGAAACAACAAAGGAAATACTAATGCAAATAGTAGTACCTGACATATAAATTTATCAAAATGCACCAATATTTGATCAAGAGGAAATCACAAATCAGAATGTGGACACTAAGAAACTCATAGAAGAATGAGCAGAAGAGAAGTACCAATATAAGCTCACCAAGAAAATCAACCAAGAAGTGGCAGAGAACAAGGTAAAAATTTTTGAACAGGTAGATTCATTGGAACCTCTTATTTTAGGAGTGGTTACCTTAGTTCAAAAGTTATGCCCACTAGAGAATTTCACTAAAGAGCATAGTAAAAAGATAGAAAAGATAGATGAAGATCTTAAGGCTAGTGCACAAAGTCTCACAACCAAGGAAAATGCATTCCAATTACATTATGAGAAGATTGTAGAATCAAAATAGTTGAGACTAGAGATACAAAAGAATGAAAGTGAAATTAGAGATGAAGTAACCGAGCTCCAAGCTCTATTACTATCGAATCTCACATTGCTACAACAACACATGACTTCAAAAAAAGCATTGATTGCCACCCAAGAAATGTCAGTTACCGAGAGTATATATGACATGCACGCCAGAATCACATTGGAGCACATGACCTTGGAACACCTCAAGGAGAAATGGGAGAAGATAGAAGACATTCAAAAATCCCATGCTCACATATTTGACAAGCCATAAGTACTACACCTTTGTCATTATTTTCAAAAAAGGGGAAAAATGAATGTACACAAGGGAAAAAATCCAAAGGGGGAAAATGCGAAAATGGAAAAATGTATATATACCTTACAAAGGAACACATGTGTACACACTATACTGAGGCATGCACATAGGGGGATTCATTGAAAAGATAAAAACTTGGTGTATATACTAAACATATCAGTTAGTACATATCATTTTTTGATACTAATGCCAAAGTGAGAGATTGATAATCCTAAAGGATCATAAGTTTGTCATTAGTATACAAGGAATCATTTTTTGAACCGTCAGGTACATGATCACCGAGTGACAACAAACAAACAAGAGCAACTTGATCACCAAAATAAGTGAACACCAAAAGTACTATCACTGACAAATAGTTCACAGACATCACCGAGCACCAGTCTACAAAGTAACCTGAGAAACAATCTACCGAGAGATATTTTTGTTTCCAATAAAAGTGGATCTGAGATACACGTCAGCTAAAGCACTTCAGTCTTAAAAATAGCTTTGTTCTTATCCATAAAACCATTTCTTGAGGATCAAGTAAAGCATATGTAATAGTTTTAATGAGTCTAACTGATTGTAAACATGCAAACTAGGAGATCAAGGTCAAAACCTATATATATATATATACATATATGTGTATATATACATATATGTATATGTATATATATATATGTGTGTGTGTGTGTATATATATATGTATATGTATATACATACATACATACATATATATGTGTGTGTGTGTGTGTGTGTGTGTGTGTGTGTGTGTGTGTGTGTAATCAATTAGAAAATGATGATTGTAGCCGCAACAAACATCTATGGATCAGACAGAGAGTTTCATGTAGAAGGACACAAAAGAAAGAATTCAGTTATGAAGAACTAAGATTCAAGGCTCCTAAGTAGAACAAAGGTATTATCCATCACTATAGGTGATACATACAATATGTGAGCTTAAAGGATCTATAATCAGAAATTTAGGATTGCATACTATTAGGTCATAAGTATTTTTGACTACTCTCTGACAATTGTAGGTAATAGAAAAAATCCTTTAAGAAGGTGGAGTTAACAGTGCTATTGTAAATCTCTTAACCGAGTGCACACTTAATAGTGTTGTTAAAATATCTTAACTGAGTAGACCTAACCAGTGTAAAATGTTACTCCTAACAAGGTAAGATCATCAAAAGTGATCACACTTGTAGCCTTAACCGACACCTTCCATTCTGTAGATAGTGAAGCTTTGTGGGTTTCATCCCCACTAAAGTTTTTACCTTATAACAAGGGTTTTATGTGTTACCAATTCTTGTGTCATGTGTAACTAAGTTTCATGAATGTTTTTATGAATGTTTACAGGAAGGGTATGTGCAAGAAGATGAGGGGCCAAAAAGTGGCGATGTGAAAAAATCCACTTTTCACTCGTCCAAAAGCGCATGAAAATATTTGTTGACTTTTTAGTAGGGTTGGGTGTTAGTACACTTGGGAAAACCTGACACCAAAGTACAAACCTAATCGGGTATCTAATTTTTTCTGTTACCTGATTTTTTCAAGTACCCAAAACCTATGGCATAAATCAAAATCTGCAAGTCATTTTTCTTATTTCTTTCATTGTGTGTGGATTGAAAATGGCTAGGTTTATCTCGTACATGATTTTTTTGGGTACCAAATTTTGCCAACATCAAATTCACCTTCGCAGTATATATGGTAAGTAAATTATTTATATATTTTGACATATTTATTTCATTTTGATGTTAACTAAAGTTTTATTGGTTGAAATAGGGTTTTCTATTGATTGTTTTAAATAATATATGAAATCAATTTAAAATTTATATTTATTTTTTATTTAACTAGGCATGGCTGACAACAATGAAGAAAATAACCTCCCCCACCAAATAATGATCCTCAAAATAATCCAGGAATAGTTTCAAAACCCTCAATCTTTAGAGGATTTAAAACAAGACAATTTGAACACTATACGGGGCTTCCAAAACACATATCAGAATATACCTACATTAGGTCCCATGCTTTCCAACCTAAATACTATTGTTGAAAATATTGACACACTTACACAACAACATAATGATGCTCTTCATTGGCGTGACGATATGCATGCACAATTTGATGACGGGCTTGACCATGATGGGATTGCGGCCCTTAATACAACTAAAGCTGATATATCCTCTATTTTTGTTAATCCTAAAACTAGATTAAAAGTTTACCCCAAAAAGCCCAAATTATCAATTAAATGATGCACAAATGATGCAATGCGTACACACTTTTAGGATCGCTTGCGGATGGTTTTTGATAAACCACCCCAGAGCAATTTGGAGCTCCCTTTCTATTTTATTAAAAAAATGTATGCTGAGTTTGTGCTTGGTCACAATATAAATTACTGGAGCATGAGGCCCAACATGGGCATAGGCAGAGGATCTCCTAAGACTAGGCCATTTTCCCAGTGCAAAAAGGCCACTACCTTTGTCCCCGCATTGATGTCTCACCCCCTCCTCTTGTGCAACATCCTCATATCATTACAGAGGCTACCTCACAGAGTATAAGGGCCATTCACATGTTGAGTAATCAGTTGATCACGCAGACCAGGTCATTATTGCCTACTGGTGTTGATGATGCTGGTGCAACGACATCTCACAGTAGTTCACATGTTTACATCCCCCATAATTTCATTATGTGCAAGAATTTGTGCCTCAGACTGCTTACTAATGTTGATACATATTAGTTTATTATTGATGAGGAGGATATAGGAGACACAACTACAAAGGCCACAACACCTCATGGAGCATCTGCGTCTCATGAGAGTGATGAGGAGGGGTATGCAGAGCCATGGACTACTGTTGATACAGTGAGAGTAAACATTATTTAAATAAATTTGTCACATGACCTATTTAATTTAAAAATAATTTATTTATTTAGATAAGTTTTAATGAATGCATGTACTTATGTATATATATTTGGTTCATTTATGTTCAAGTGATGACAAAGGAGGAGTTGAGACAAGTGGATGACTCCACAATTTTGGCCATTTCATTTGGCCTTGACACCTATATGATATATTGTAAATTATGTACCCATTATTTTTTTAATATCATTTGGTGTACATGCTTAAATCTCTATCAATTAGAGCAATAAAAATCAAACATATACTAATATATTTTCATCTTATTGTACTCTTGCAGGTATTATCTGATGTCAGTGGGGGGCACAAGGGGGTTCCTTCTTCATGTGTCAACAAAGGAAAGGTAATTAAGTGTTTAAGATTAATTATGCATGGATATGTATGCCACTTGTGTGTAGTAATAAATATTTTACATGCACTTTATTGTATAGAGTGTGGCTCTTGATGATGTCCTGATACAGGTTAAGGAGCCTAGGCTGATAGGCATCTCGATTCAGAGTGATAGCCTGATTGTACGTAGATTTATATATTGTTATTTATATTTTGTAATCAGGGTTGTCATGATGAAGTACATTTATATATAATTGACTATCTTTTTAACTCTCATAGGTTACTCCCAGTGCGAGGGAGGCCCCATGAGAATCTTTCATATCTTTGTTGACCCAGCCCACTATTCCAGAGGAGAAATTAGTAGACGTAATTTTTAATTTTAGTTCAATCAATTTGTAATTTTATTATGCTATCATCCTATTTTATAAATTTATTACTCTATGTTTCACCTTGGGCCCCTGCACCACTCTACTAATCTCATTACTACAAATATATATTTATAGGTTAGAGTTGGTATTAGTGGCATTGTCCCTTCACTACCAAGGGCTTATGTTAGGACACCTAATCGTGGTAGGTGACCGAGAAGCCATCTACAAATGTTTTTATTCAGTTATAATTTATAATTAAATTAGTGTTTGGATTATGAATTATATATGTACAAATCATATAAACTAATAAATCAAACTTGGGTTTGAACTCTTTTTTGATGTAGGATCAATGAGAGCCAAATAGTTCTTCAAAAAGGTTACATTTTGATGATCCCCCTATGACATAGGATGTAGTTTTAGTTGTGGTTATTTAGAGATGCCACTTGGCACATTTTGAGATGGCATATATGTCACATTGTACACCTTGAAACATTGATTTTGTAGATATTTTGAAATGACATTTTTCATATTTGTATATGGAGATACTTTTGATACTTTCTATATATAGAACATTTTGATTTTTATGTTATATTTGTGTCATCTTTTGTATACACATGTATTATTCATGTTTATGGAATTGAATGGTTAAGTTATATCTTGACTATGATTATGATTGTTATATCTTCAAGTTATATTTTGAAGTTATATTTGATTATCATTAAATGATTTAAATTATATCTTGTTGAATTTATATGTCAATTTGTTTGAATTTGTTATAATAGATGCAATAAATTATCGAGGTCATTCAAATTCTCCTTTGTTTTGTAACAATACCCAAATCCTTCATTGAATAATGCATCAACTTCTAGACCCAACCCACTTTAATAATAGTGATTTTCTTATTGAATTGGAACTCATGGTTTTCACTACTAAACCCACATGAAACTCATGGTTTTCACTGCTCAAAGAAGCCTTACAAATCTCTTATTCTAAGCCAAAATACCACACTTTTATTTTCAAGTGTATGGATCCAAATTATAAAAAATATCATGGCCAGTCCAATCACATATAGACTTTGAGTTATAATAATACCAGATGAATTTTGACATCAACACTTAATCTTCAAACTATAAAATCTATTTAGATTTCTGAAATATTCAATGATCTAAGCACAATTTCTCTTTGCACACAAGCTTCAATAGGCCACACAACTGTAAACTGCAAATAAGGAACAATGCCTCCTCAAGTATCCCTATATAGACATTGCCTTCTTTCTACTCATATGTAAAGTTTAATCAATATGTTTTTTAAGAAAAGAATTCATAAAATATGGACACTATAGTTATATCATACATTGAGTGAAAATAGATCTTACTAAAAA
>MU224956.1:360260-380151 GCA_018584345.1 Thuja plicata | reverse complement strand
TGCTCAGTGCCATACGCTCTAAGCTACCCTCCACTCCCAAAAGAATAGTACACAAACATTACTAAAATAAGTGCAAAACCCTAAAAAAAAAACATGGGAATGGGCATCTGTCGGAATAGGTAGTTTTTATTACCTATATAGAGAAAGAATCTTGTTTATGCTTTGCGCTCCTTGGTCCCTTTGAGCTCCTTGGTCCTCAGCCACACTTGTTTCACTCTGCGCGCAAGTGGCGGTAACTGATGAAGTGTAAAATGAAGTTACATTTTCTTTTTTTTTACCTTTATGCACGTGTTGGTCGCAATTTTGACCAACACGGGCATAAAAGTAAAAAAAAAAAAGAAAAGTTAACTTTTATATTGCGACCAAACAAAACCATTTTGCAAGTTGGTCGAAATATTTGGTCGCAATTTAGGGTCAAATCTATTAGTGGATTATGCCATCATCTATGATATCTTGGATTTTATGTTTCAACTCCATGCAAGATGAAGTTTTTGTTGGAAGTACAAGAATGGGAAAGAAAGATACTGAGAGGGGGGGGTGAATCAGATCTTGAAACTTAACCACTTAAAACAAATTGATCCACATTCATACATATATGAAATTAACCTAACATCAGATAGCATCCATAACATGAAATATGTAACTCATAACACAGAATTTTGGTAACCTAGAAACCCAAATAGGTAAAACTAGGGTGAGGATGACACCCACAAAATCTTCACTACTACAACAATAAAGTGTGCCTATTAGGGCTACAAGAGTTTGATTGCAATATGCAATCTACCTGGTTAAAGGTCTATTCTGTTAAGAACTAAAGATCATTACAATCTACCTTGTTAAAGGATTTCAACTTACAATAAATTAAGCACTCGACTAAGAGATTTAAGACAGTCTACTAAAACCACTTTGTTAAGAGATTTCACCTGATACACCTATTAGAATGTTCCAAGTAGTGATCCTTCATTAGACACTCTGATGCTCATGATGGATCTTCTCTTTCCAATAACTTTTGGGATCTCTCAATTTGATATGTCTTTACTCTTCTTATCACTGTTGTTTCATTCTACTTGATCTAGGCTTCTTCTCAAAATGACTTACTGTTCATCTCTCATGAACAACAACCCTTCTTTGTGTATCTCTTTTTCACATGCTCACTCAAATTCTAGGGTTAGAAGCAATCTTATTATATCTTTTCAAATCTGGCAGTGAGATCTAGATCAACGATCAAGATCTATTGTTTATACCTCCAATGCATTCTGATTTCCTGATTAGCTCCATGCCATGCATAGTATAAAATAATTAAATGTGAAATTAACTCAGTAGACAAATATTAAATGTGCACAAATGTCATCTCATATCTCATACAAGTTGGCCTAAACCATTTACATCAAAGTTTGAATCAATCCTTACATGTATGCAAAAATTATTATGATCGGCACTAAACATCTCTATCGCTCGGCACTTAATATTCTACTTAGCTCGGCATGATGTAACTCGACAAACTAAAACTTGCTCGGAAATGTTTCTCGGCCTTTAATGTTTAGCTTAGCCATAGTGATAACCAACTAAAACTGCCTAAATAAATGACTAAGTGTGGGTCACTAATCATCAACAAAACTTAGGGATTAACAATCTCCCCCTTTGATATTAGTGGCAAAAATGCACTTATCATTACAATTCATTCCATCCAAAATGTTTCCTAAGTAGATACTATACTCCCCCTAGGAATGTACATCATACTACATACAAAACTTTACATAGTATACATGCCTTCAAAAAAAAAAATTTACATGGATACTTGTACTGATCTCCTTTATGTTGTATCCTTGTCAGTCCTGTTAGTTTCCCCCTTGTTTTTGTCACTGATTGTAGGTGGGGTCAAATTATACTTGTCCAAAAACTATTTATGAAGTTGTAAGGTAGACTCAAATGTATAGTCCCAACTGTCCTTGACAAACTTCATAACCTCTATTTTCACTTCTAGCTCGGCAGCTAGACTAACTAAACTTTCTGTAGTTGAGAGATGATAATATCTCTTAACCAATTCATTTACAGATGAAATTTCTTTCTGAATGACCTCCAAATGAGGTATCAAACTTGTCTTAATAATAATCAATTTGGTCCTAATCCGGCCATCTTCAGCCATGAGCTCAGCTATCCTCCTTTGTGCATAAGTCAATCTGTTAAAATGTAAGGAGCTAGTGCTAGCATCCATACTCAATGAATTTCTAGTTGACTTTAGGTCTAGTTACAATTTCTCTAAAGCTTGTTGATTATCTTTTGTGAAGAATTTAACATCAGATAACCTCTTATACAAAGAATAGACATTTGTTGCAACTCTTTCTAAATTTTCTACCAGAGAAGAAAGTTCAACCTATTTTACTGCAATCTCTTCTGAGATTTTTTCTAGTACCTTGTTCTCAAATTTCCTCTTGGACCATTGCAATAGCTTTTCATTGGCTTCAATATTTTCATCATTTACCTTTAGCACAATATGAACTAACTGTTCAAGAATAGGGTCTTGAGGATCTTCATCCTCCATGTCAAAATCCTTGACAAATATATCTTTTATGTCATGTAGCACTTGCTTTTGCTTCTACTCCCTTTTTAGTTCCTCGTGTCTTTTCTTCCTCTTAAGTAGCTCCTGAAGAGTCTCAATTTGTTCATAAGACAAAACATTTGGATCCCATGGTGGAATCACAATAACTTCATCTAATGTGACATCTAGAATCGGAGACTTCTTCCTCATGACTTTCCTCTTCTTAAATTCAGGTGAACTACTACTCGACTTTGTTTCTACAATACCTTTTCTAGTTTCAGTAGTAGTCACCATTGCATCCTTCAATTCAATCAAAATTGCCTGCTGATCAGGCATGCCTCCTGTCTTAGTTATAGTGGGAGTTGATGATGTAGAGTATGGTAGATCAACCAACACTTTAACTACCTCTTGTTCTTTAGGCTCATTGTTAGTATCTCTTGTCTCCTCACTACTATCTAGAACTGATTTCACAACCTCCAAAATAGGTGAGTGTTGTACAATTACCTCTTGTTCAATTGTTTTCTCCTTTTCTGCTTCTTCTTGAGCATCTTTATTCTCAGGTTCCTCTTGAGTTTTCTCTTCATCTTCCTCTGTACCCTTTTCTTCTTCAGCCTCAGTTTCCTTAATAGGTGATTCACTAGTTGAGTCCCTTGGCTCATCCTGACCCTCAGCATCCAAATTGCTAAAGTCATCAATTGTCACATCAATTGGACTATCAATAGTCAAATCAATAGTGTTAACTATCTCTGATTGTTCTTGTGCATTTGTCCCAGTCTTCTCAGGCTCAGTAGCAATGTGAACTATTTATTTCTGTGGTACAGGGGTGGATTCAATGTCTTTATCCTTTGGCTTGGATGTTCCTTCATCAATCTTCTTCTCTTTTGGAGCAATCAATCCAAACATTTCCTTCCAAATTCTAGTACTTTGTTGTACTATCCCTTCAATATCATTCTTCAAAATAGCATAAGCTCTCTGTTTAGGTAAAAATTTGTGCTTATACTCTTCAACAAATTTTTCTCTCTTTTTCTTGGTTAGCTCAGAAATGACTTGAGCTAATGTGCCTTCCCTTATCTGTCTCTCAGTTGTGAGTGCAAATTCCCACTTTCCAAATAGAAATTCATACAACTCACTTAGCACATTGTTTCCTATTGTTGTAGGGGTTAATTTGAAATTACACATCATGTCTAGAAGAGCTTCCTGAACCTTATGCTTGTCTTCTACCTTCAATTTTTCATACCTTATAAACTTAAAACCAAATAACCCTGCAGAATTTCTCAAGTTCTCACATACCTCATTAATATCTATGGCTTTCTTGAATGGTTCTATTGGTATGTTGATGGGTTCATCAATTTCAGTCTTGTCTTCATCACTTTCTAGATCCAAATGTAGTTTTCTTCTTGGTCTCTTAACTTGTAGGCTCGGCACAGCCTTTGTTGCAAATTTTGTCTTCGATCCAAAACTACTTTCTCCAACCTTCTTTACATAAACTTTAGTTTGTTCTGCTAGTGATGTGGCAGCAAATGCCCTTGTCCTTGGATGATTTACAATGGGAGGGGTAACTCTAGGTTTTTCTTTACTCGGCTTTGTTACCTTAGCTATTGTTGGCCTCTTTCCTTTTTCCTTAGCAGTGATCTCTTCTTCAGATTCACTGACTTCTACTTCTTGTTCCTTAGATACATCCTCTCCTTGTCCAGTAGATATGTCTAGAGGTGCATCCTCTAGCTCCTCATCACTCGGCAAGCCAACCATATTTTTCAAATTTTTCACAATCTTTTTCATCTTTCTTTCCATGGTTCCTACCTTAAGATTCATTTAAATCTTTGTCTTAGCTTCATCAAAATTTATGAATCTTTTTTCTTTGGTATCAATCTCCTCTGCTAGGAGTGCTTTGATAGCTGTTGATGCTTCATCAATATTAACTTCATAGGGAAATGGATCCAGCCATGATACCCTAGGTGTCACAGCCTGAATATAGGTATGATCTGTATCAACTAAGAAACATATCTCATCATAGTGTTTCTCCACAAGTGAATTGGGAATTCTGGTCCTCAACCTCATTCTCTTTTTGAATTCCACAAAATAATTTCCCATAATGCTATTGAAGTTGTTGCCTAAATGCTGAATACATTCACTAATTTGTAAGGCGATGGGTCTATCCTTCTTCCAAATAATATTTCCTAGTGTAGGAAATGACTTTTGTACATAGAAGAATATACACATTAACAAAGAGCCAAACTTACATGATGAGCTCTTGGCTTTCCTGATTGATAGTAAGTTCTCAGCTAGTTGTGTCAGCTGCAACTTGGCAAGGTCATAGGTGTGATTCTTTTTTACTATCTTCCATGCCTAGTCTACGGTTGTATAGGGAACACTATCTAGTCAGCTCAACTGATAGAACTTGTGTGCAATCACTCTTACCCCAAATACAAGTTCCAAATATTCAATTGTAGAGATGGTCATACCTCTTTTGTTCCAAACAACTCCAGTGTTAGTTGCTATCTCTTCTTTCTTCTGATCTCTCATGGTCCTTTTACCACTGATAATAGGATATCCAGTAGCTCGATGGATAATATCTTTTATGATCTTTACTAGTCCATTGTCCAACCACATATGCATATTATGAACTCAGCTTAGGACAACCTTAATCCATTCATCCTTGAATTCTGTCAGAAAATCTAGGGCACGAGTTAACCCTTTGTCAGCTAAATGTTTGAATTCATCTTTCAGAATTCCATTTTCACATAGCTTGTCATAGGATTTTCTCAATTCTCTATCACCCACTTCACCAATTTTAACCATATAACAAGATCTAACATTGTGAATCATAAGTACCTTTGGTGGGATTGATGAGAGGGCTCCGTTCAAATCACTTAAAATTGCACGTTTAGGAACGGCATGAAAGTTTGGTGGTGCGCATGAATCACTCCTTACTAACTTAATTTGATTTAGATCCTCCTCCATTCCTTTGTCTGGTGTGGAAGAACTTACAGGAATAATCTCTTGAAGTTAGGGTTTTAGAATGAAGAACAGTGTACCTCGACAAGCAATCACTTCACACTGTTCAACTTAGGGTTGCTGATGGCATGCTGACAAAATTATCGAGACACACTTCGCTAAGATCAAATTCTACAACTTCTTTGATTGCTATGTAAATGCTAAAAATCACAAGGTAAAAATGAATAATAGACCGTTCAACCTTATATAGACTCGAGAGGTCAAGATAGGTAAGCAATAAATATTTTTCCTATAAGGTTAGTGCAAGCCAGCTGTCATCGACCGACCAACACAGCTTGCATACCACTTAGCTTACCACACTTGGCCATCAGACAACTTACTCAACTAACCAACTTGGCACCTATAGTGCAGATAACTCTTCTCAGCACTTGTCACAAACATGTCCTAGTATATCTTAACATATGTAGATATGGACTTTGGTACATTTATGTATTAGGAACTGATGTAAGATTTTGAATTTAAATGCAGTTCCTTACATACCTCCATTGCTCAGTTGGAGATGGTGTGATCACCTAATCCATTGGATTGGGTGACCTCGGCTTCAGTGGATTCACTGTTGCTCGGCTCTATTTTCCTTACCCATGTCCGGTTCATTTGTGCTCTTATTTATTCAACAGTAGGAGAAGGAACTCTTGTCCTACACTCTCTCTTAGTGTGACCTATCTTCAAACAACTAAAATAGACTACACTTCCATTCATCCAAATCTTAGATTTCCCTCTGACATGTGTCTTTAAGCAATCTTTAGGTGCATGTACATATTCTTCATAGTAATGACAACTCTGCCTTGTATTGTAATCCCAATTGTAAGTGTTGCCTTTCTTAGATGCTTTTGTTTGTGTCTTTGATGTCCATTATTGTTTAGCATTGGATCTACAGTCTTGTGCCTTATGACCATGTTTCTGACACTTATAACAATAGCCATTAAATCTTGGTTTGGGGGGTGCATCACTTACTTCAGCCCAACATTCATGTGCTCTATGTCCAAATTTCTTGCAATTAAAATAGTAACCATTGAACTTAGGTTTAGGATTGGACTTACCTTTCTTGCTTCAGAAAATGTTTTTTGTATGACCTAGTTTTCCATAGTGGTGGCAAACAGGCTTGTTGTGTTTTGTCTTTGCATTCTTCCTTTCACCATTCTTAGATGATTCTCCTTTCTCAATAGATGTCTTTGGTTCAGTGTGACCTAATCCAGAAGAATCCTTTGACCTTCTTGATGCTTCCATCAGATTCTCAAAATGAGTGAAGGCTTCATTAGGCTTATTCAACCTTTCATTAAGTTCCTTCTCAGATCTCAAATCATCTTTCAATTGATTGTTCTCAGATCTCAGATTTATCATTTCCATATCTTTCCTACTAATCTCTTGATTTGCAAGTAGCAATTAATTTTCCATGTCAACCTGATTGATTGTCAACATTTGCACATTATGTGTCCTTTCATTAAGTCTGACAGTTATCACTCTTTTGTCTTCTTCTGCCATAGTTTTGTCATCTTCATCTTTCTTCTTTTGTTCCAATACTTCACATAGTCTTACTGTCTGCATTTCTTGCTCTCTTTTCAAGTTTCTGACTTCTTCACACAGTGCATTGTTCTTTTCCAGTAGATCTGCAATTGCTGCATCAATCTTAGTAGAATCTCCATTCTGGAATAGATTTGTAGTGTCATCTTCCTGGTAATGAGTATCATTCATTTTTTTGGCCAAATATTTCCTAGCTATGAATGATTTCTTTAATACCTATCTTGCTATCTCAAGCTGATGTAATGCTAGCTGGATCTCAATCTTCTAATTTTCAATGACTTTACCCAACTTGTAAACCTCCATCTCAAGATCTATTCTCACAAGCTGATTCAAATCTTTTTATAGATGAACTGTGCTCTGATACCAATTGTTGGAAGTACAAGAATGGGAAAGCAAGATACTAAGAGGGGGGGGTGAATCAGATCTTGAAACTTAACCACTTAAAACAAATTGATCCACATTCATATATATATTAAATTAACCTAGCATCAAATAGCATCCATAACATGAAATATGTAACTCATAACACAGAATTTTGGTAACCCAGAAACCCAAATAGGTAAAACTGGGGTGAGGATGACACCCACAAAATCTTCACTACTACAGCAATAAAGTGTGCCTGTTAGGGATACAAGAGTTTGATTGCAATATGAAATCTACCTGGTTAAAGGTCTATTCTGTTAAGAACTAAAGATCATTAAAATCTACCTTGTTAAAGGATTTCAACTTACAATAAAGTAAGCACTCGGCTAAGAGATTTAAGACGGTCTGCTAAAAACACTTTGTTCAGAGATTTCACTTGATACACCTGTTAGAATGTTCTAAGTAGTGATCCTTTGTTATACACTCTGATGCTGATGATGGATCTTCTCTTTCCAATAACTTATGTGATCTCTCAATCTGATATGTCTTTACTCTGCTTATCACTGCTCTGTCATTCTACTTGATCTAGGCTTCTTCTCAAAATGACTTACTGTTCATCTCTCATGAACAACAACCCTTCTCTGTGTATCTCTTTTTCACACACTCACTCAGATTCTAGGGTTAGAAGCAATCTTATTATATCTTTTTAGATCTGGCAGCGAGATCTAGATCGACGATCAAGATCTATTGTTTATACCTCCAATGCATTCTGATTTCCTGATTGGCTCCATGCCATGCATAGTATAAAACAATTAAATGAAAAATTAACTCAGTAGACAAATATTAAATGCATACAAATGTTGGCTCATATCTCATACAAGTCGGCCTAAACCATTTACAACAAAGTTTGAATCAATCTTGACATGTATGCAAAAACTATTCTGCTCAGCACTAAACATCTCTGTCGCTCAGCACTTAATATTCTACTTGGCTCGGCATGATGTAACTCGGCAGCCTAAAACTTGCTCGGAAATGTTGCTCAACCTTGAATGTTTAGCTCGGCCACAGTGATAACCAACTAAAATTGCCTAAGTAAATGACTAAGTGTGGATCACTAATCATCAACAAAACTTAGGGATTAACAGTTTTATGCTCATTATATTGATGATATGCACAATAGTTACTCAAGAGTCTTTGTCCACGTGATGTGGCTTGAGGTAATGTGATGAGATCATTATCAAGAAGTTATTCTAATGCAGATTCATAAGATTTCCCCAAAGGAGTGAAGTCTCTCATGCATTTAACCCAAGGTTTTTCTTTCATGATGTTACTAATCCCTTTGGAGGAAGACTTCATGGTGTTTTCAGTAGCTTTTAGGGATTTAGAGCCACTCACTTGATAATTATCAAATAGAAAAGGATAGATTGAGCTTGATGAGGATTTGTTGGATTGTGTATCCTTTTCCCCCTTTAATTCTTGGATTTTAGATTGCATAGTTTGAAGTTGTTTTGATAAAGCTACCATAAGAATCTCTTCTTGTGCGTTGTTAGGACCATAAGGTTTAGCCCATTTTCTTTTAGACATTGTAAGATTGTCTTGATGTGCTTGCATAGAAGATCAAAGAGAAGGTATGATGAATCGATTGATTGACTAACAGTTACTGAAGTGATATATAAAGTGTTGATTAAGTCCAAGACCGAAGGACAAAGGAGATAAAGTCCAACAAAGAGAGAAGCAATGACCCTGATCTTGAGTCAAGGTTAACGAACCTTCTCTCACAACTTAGGATAAGGACAGTGCAGACAAAGATGATAAGATAACAAGTCACTTGGACTAGCACAACGAAATCAGATTTTGAAACAGCAACAAGCCAGACTGTCAATAGATTGCAGTCAAAGATATATGAGTGATGATGTTGAGAACACGGATTTGTGAAAATTTGGACAGAACCTTTAGAGCAGAATAGCAATTGGATAGAAAGTTGATAGATTTCTAGAGTTTGATAACAGATGCAGAAACTCAGACAAGAGTTGATAGCTAACACCTAGAAGTGCAGGCTTTGAATCGTTGATCACTTTGATGTTTGATTTGATGTTTCAGATGAGATATGACAAACAAGTACCAAAAGTGTACAGTTTTCTAGATTGTTTGATTGTTGTTGTTGTTGTTTCAGTGAACACTCACACGAGACACAACATGGAGATTGTTTGCTGTAAAAAAAAATAACAGACACACCACAATCCTAGGATAGCCAGGGAAATATCTGTTGAATTCCCACTTGAACTGAAGTTTAGCCATGCCTACTCATAGCGGACAAATTAGAATCTTGGAGGCACAGGCTCCTCCTTCCAGTTCACTCACTTCTCAGGCACACCAAGCTTTGAATCCCAAGGGTAATGACTTCCCAAGGGACTTTTGTCTCTACTAAGAGCCATGAAAGTGTGGGACATCTTAGTCGGTCTCTGACCTTCCGCACCAACAGATAGAGGGATTTGGGTTACTAGAACAAAGTGTGTAGTCAATGCATCCGTTTAGGTGGTTATACTTGTGGCAGATTAGCTCCATTATGGAGGCCTCCCAGCCTATAGAAGTTACATTCTATAGGTTTTAACACACCACAAGGGTACTGAGGGAGATCTTCTTCCCGGTATAATGCAATCAACACCTATTCACTGTGACATTAATCACAATGACATTTTTTATATACTGGTTCAGAAGGGCTTGGCTTTAGCCTATTACTGATTGGGCAATCCACTCTCACCGGCTCTGTTAAAGCACTCAAGAGGTAGCCATGCTAAAGGATTTGTATGGATTTCTCTTTCACCCAAGATCTACGAAGGTTAGGGGAGAGCATACGTCCATGCAATTCCTTGGGTCTAAAAGACACTTCAAATAGATTAAGAAAATGACAATAATGTTTCTAAATTTTTTATCATCCCAAAAGGGTGAGAGCATAGTTTCCTAACATTATTCTCATTCCTAAAACATCAAACAAATGTTCATTTTAAGAAGTCTTTCATGTGGGTTCCTATTTTAAGAAATCAAAAACAAGATGCAAGCACAATGTTTTGCGTTCTATCGATCAAAGGCAACCTGCAAAACTAATTCATGAGTAGTTTGTGTTTTATTCTTCTTGGATAACATTCTACAAACCACTGTTAGGTTGTATGCAAAATATAATCACATGAACATCAAAGCCAAAGATTAGTCCATATTAGCAAAATCTGAAAATCTGAAAACAGATCACATATTCAGAAAGTAGACAGAAAATCATGCAGTTTCAAAAAAATTGCACTGAAAAAGGTGATCATATGAGCCCATGTGAGGCTCTGAAAGATGAAAAAATGAGGATTAGCCAGGTATAGTCATCAAAAAGTGCAATTTCTAAGAAATCTAGCAATAAAAATCAAAAAATATCTTTACCGTAGTGATCCTTGCAAAATTCTACTCCAAATTAAAAAAAAGCTCCAAAAAAGGACTTAAAACAAGCCAAATATGGGGGTTCAAAGTCGGACTGCCAATTTAAAAATCCCAATGGTGAGGGCTAAAGATTTTCAAATGCTGCTGACGTTAGCAAACTGACAGGTTAAAATTCAAATAGCCATTGTAAAAAGCCAATGACACTGCAGGGAGATGACTGGACAGTTGTCAAATTTAAGATCATAAAATATATTCCAACAAAATATATAATCTAAATTCCTAAGGAAATATCATAAATATCACAAAATGTATTCCACGGAAACATATGAACTAAATTCCTAAAAACATGCCAGAGACTTAGTATTGCAGGCCTGATAAACTTCTGAAATGACAAGTGATTATATGCAAATAATCTTCTTAAACAAAGATCAATCTCTGAAATAAATTCATCTTCCAAAGACAACAATAATCATTATAGATTCCAAATCTAACTCCATTAAGAGTTTTTGGAACACATAGCTTTACAATTACAGCTACATTCATCTGAATTTTGAGAAAATGCAGTCAAATGGACCTTTCTTCCAATAAAAAATTACAAATGCATGGAATACAACTATAGATTTGCCAAAATAATTAGAAGATGAATTACTCGGGCATTTTTTAAAATGAGCTCATTGCATTGCATTTAACAAATTAGCTCAAAAAAAGGAAATCAAGTACACTTATGGAAAACCTATCCTACTTGCATTTTCAACTGTCACTGAGCAAATTCCTCATGAACCATCAATACCATATAAATAGAAAAATCTGCTAAAAATGGTAAGAACTGCTTTCTTCGTTGGATAGTAAGTGATTTACAAAAAAAATAGAGATGGAGGCATAGCAGCTGAGGGTTGGGAGGAGTGATTTGTGGAGACGGGGGGGTGTTAGCTATGTAGAGGGAGGCGGAGAAGATAGAGGAGGTGAAGTGGGCTATGGAGGAAGGATTGTGTGTGGGGCGGGTTGTGTTGGTGGGTTGGTTGCACGGCAGGAGATGGATGGGTGGGCTACGCGATGGGGGAGTGGGGAGAGAAGTAGTGGAGAGGTGGGGAGAAGAGAAGGGAAGAGAGATGGGACTGCGGGGTGGTAGGAAGGAAGGGTTTGTTGTGGTAGTGGGCACTAGAGCCGTGAGGAGCAGAGGGTTTAGGCGTGGAGGAAAGAGAGGGCGGGGGAGTTTGAGAGGTGTGGTCGTGAGCGGACTATGGAGGTGCATGCATGGTGGTTTAGTGGAGGCTGGGTTTAGTGGAAGTGGCTACTTGCACGGGATTTGGTGAAGCAGCAAAGTGGTGGAAGGAGGTAGGGTAGGCAAGGTAGATGGGTGGTTGTGTTATGTGCAATGAGTTTGGGGTAACATTTTAATCCCACATGCGTGGGAAAAAACAACTATTTGGAGATTAAAACCACTATTCAACATTCACTATTTTGAAGTAGAGGCTGAGGCCCTTGGTGCATGCTATGGTAAAGGTTTATTACCACTTGTGAAATTTGGTCTAATCTGTGCAATCTGTAATTTATTCTAACAAATCAAAGATGAAGAAAAAAATATGTAAATGTCAAAATTTTGCCAAGATATACAATAGACTCAAAAATGCTAAAAAGAAAAATACTGCCTCAATCTATGTGAATTTTTTTTACCTTGATTTGCGTGCAGATGGTCGTATGACCTCTATTTGTAAACAATTTTGTGATAGATTCAATTTTCAGCAAAGGTAGGCATGTTTATCGTTGTTTCAAACTGAAAGGACAACCCAGACGCAATGGTGGACCCATATTTTGGTCAAAATGAACATAAAATAGAATTAAAAATATAATTTAATAATGAGGCCTAAAATTAATTTTCAGCCCCACGGTGGGCGCTAGAAATGTGTGTGCTAAAAGTGGACCTCTACTTTAGCAGTACACTTCAACATGGTCATTATACTTTAGTTGCATACAGGAATGAATATGGATTCATTCATCCTGCATGTCTGAAAGAGTCGACCTACTGCCTTCTAGAAGGCAAGAGTATGAGCTTTCTCTCATATCATTGCAAGCTCAGTGACTACACCGAAGACCTAAACGAAGGAATTAAAAATCTATATGCTGAGAGTAAATGACTGATTAATCTAAATGCAAATGCAAATGCAAATTGTTGTTAATCCAATCTAGTTGGAATTCAGTTTTAGAACACCATTGAAATGTGAGATATTCAATTTTAAACTCAAATTGAAAGTGTGCTCTAAATTTATGTTTGCATGCTTGAATAAAAGTAAACAACAATATTAAATAAATTCTAAGAATGCAAGAAAGCTAAGACAAAAATGCAGCATAATAACATTAGATAAAAAGTCCTTTGTGAAGGAAAAGAGTTTCTCTTTTATGGAAATCTGTCTCGAATCGATGGTCGAGATCAAACAAAAAGAGTACTGGCTCAAATTCGATTGAAGAAGCATAGTCCATGTGCAAGTGATTTGATTGGTCGAGAGAGTCAGTTGACTGAACTGACTGATTAGTTATTTTGGAAACTTCCAAAATCAGTTTACAGTTAACTGAAATGTTTCCAAAATGATAAATAGTGGAGAATCAGTTAACTAAGTGGAACTGGATTGTTTCCATTTTGATAATCAGTCAACAGAATTTGATGATGTCATATGCATTTTTAATAAATTGATTGATTTTGAATGCACATTTATGTTTTTATAATTGATTTAATTGACAATTTTGTAATTTTTATTTAATTAATATATCATAATATCAATTAAATAATAGTATAAAGTTTATTTGCCAATGTAATGTGATTTTAAGAATTAATTAATTAATCAAGTGAGATGATCGATTAGGACCTAGGGTTTAGGTCAGATCCGTTCAAATATGATAAATTGCCTATTTGATTTAGGACTTAGAATAATCAAGATTAGGGTTTCTTGATTAAATTTTGAGATTGGGGGTCTAGGGTTTAGGTGACCATTTTTAGGTGATTACAACTGTGTCTACAACTTCCATTTGCAGAGTTGAAAGAACAAAAATGGCTTTAACCTAAGTATCCATGGTTGAAAATGAATGAGACCTTATGGAATGGTAGGTTAGGGTCTGTACATAGTGTTTTGGTTTTAGTTTTTGTTCTTGCAATGGAACTCCTATTTTTGGAGTGATGCCCTAGGCTAACTGCTTGGAGTAGCTGAGCCAGGACAGTGTGAAGATCTAATTGAAACAACACACCCATCATCTAGTACAAACATCTCAGTGGAATTTTTGGAAGCCCTAGACTGTCCCCTTAAGGGATCAAATGGTTTCAAGAGTTTGTATGAAGTTTGAAGACCAATTGGATGCATTTTACCTTGACCAGTATGGAGGCCTAAAAGATAGCCTAGAAACTAGGGCTTGCTACAATTAGGGTTGTGGGTGTTTTGAAGACTTATAGCTTTGTATAATTGAAGGGCTAGGTGATAGATTTTAGAAACATATATTCTTCCATGGGGTTGTATGGAATAATTTGAAGCATTTGACCAAAAATAGTGAAAAGAGACCTAATTCAATTAGGCCTAATTAGGCCTACTAGTGGATAGCGATAGAAAAGTGATTGCTAAGGTGGCTAGAAGTGCTTGAATTGTCTTTAATGGACATTTAAGGTAACATGAACATAGGGAAGGGCTTGAGATGAGTTTTGGAAAGATCCTAAGCAAGGGTTTATGGTTCTAGAGAAAACCAAGGAGGAAAAGACGGTGATTGAAGGGCTAGTTGGACTAGTTTGAAGTTGATTATGTATTGTTTCTTCATCATTCAACTATACCTAGGAGTAAATTTGAATTAAGGGCCTTGGAGGATAGATATTGGTGAAGAATACATTGGAGATTGAACCATTGGATGGTTCCAATAAGTTGATCTTAGTTTAGAGAAAGACAGACTCATAGAACTTTAGACCCTCTACATCAAAGTGGTATTAGAACTAGAACTACAATAAGTTTGGTGTATGTCTAAAGAGGAGGAGATCCAAGAGGTTGACATCATGCCACCCAAGGCAATGAGAAAGGATGTCATAGTGGACTTGGTCTAAGAACTACTAGCAAAGGCCAATCTATAAGAACCAAAGAGTAAGAGGAGAGTCACTAAATGGGGTGATGAAAGTGAGGAAGAAGATGAAAGCTAGACAGGAGATACCTCTGGCAAAGGCAAGGAAGTGGAAATGGATAAGGAATAGAAAGTGTTCTTGGATGCCTTTAATCCATCAATAAAGATAGAATGGAACACATTCCTTACTATAGTGACAGTTTGAATAGAGAAGAGTTGCTAGATTGGTTAGAGGCCATAGATAACCAATTTGATTACAAAGAAGTGGCAGAGGAGAAAAGAGTCAGTTATGCCAAGGCTAGGCTCAAGGGATCAACATTGGTGTGGTGGAATATGATGCAAGATGATAGGGTAACAACTAGGAAGAAGAAAATAGTCTCTTAGGATAGGATGAAGATTAGATTAAGGGAACAATTCCTACCCACTAATTATGAGATAGAAATATATCAGAAGTTACAAAACCTAAGGAAAAAAGAGCTAATAGTAAGTGTGTATACTAAGGAATATAAAAATTTGAGTCTAAGGGAAAGAAGACAAGAAGAAGAAGTAGAAAGGGTAGAAAGGTATCTCAATGGATTGAGGAAAGGAATCCAAGATGAGATCAGTATGATGGCCCCTGACAGTATGCATAAATGCTTCCAATTAGCCTTGAGAGAAGAAGAGAAAGCTAGAAGGAGGAATGATTTCCAACAAAGAGGTAGAGGCAATAGAGGATTCAGAGTCAGGGGTAACTTTGGAAGAGGTAAAATCCCAAGTAGGCTAGAAGAATCTCAGTTCACAGATAACAATGGAGGAAATCAGTGCAAAGCTTCATTTTAGAGGGGAGGATACAAAGGAAGAGGCCCTCCAAGGGGTAGGTTTTAGTCCCAAGGTAGGACTAATTTTTCCTTCACTAGAAGATGATACAATTGCAACCAAGTGGGACATACTATGGGCAGATGTCCTGATAAAGCTACCACCTCATCCATGGGAGAAAGAAGAACTCAGTTAGTGCAACAAGAGGACACACAAAGTGTCACCTCACCAATCTCCAAGGCAGGGCCAGTATTAGATGGAGAAAATCTGATGTTGAGAAGGAAATTATTAAAATTTCCTAGTATTGGAGAGCCACCGCAAAGAAAGAGATTGTTTAAAACTACTTGTAGGTCATATGGGAAGATCTGCAAGGTGATAGTGGACTTTGGTTCCATAGAGAACATAGTTTCAATAGAGATGGTGGACAAACTAAAGCTTAGAAGGATACCCCACACTACCCCCTACAAAGTGTCATGGCTAAACAAGGGTCAATAGATAGTGGTGGATGAACAAACTTTGGTGGATTTTGAAATAGGAGAGTACAAATACAAAGTGTTATGTGAAATATTGCCTATGGATTCATATCATCTCCTTCTAGGATGTCCATGGAAATATGATGTAAAGGCCATTCATGATGGGGAAATGAACAACTATGTAATCACTAATCAAGGTAAGAAGTTTCAAATGGATCCTTTGATAGAACCTAATGAAGAGAAGCATGTGGGGACTAGTGTGATGCTCTTGAGTGGAAAGGAGTTCCTTAAGGTCATGAAAAAGAAAAGAGGGATCTGTTGTGCAGTGATAGTGAAGCCAAAAGAAGAGACAAAGGAGAAAGTCAACATGCCTCAACAAGTACAACTATTGGAGAAATACCATGAGATTGTGGATAATGGATTTCCTATTGCTTTACCACCTATGAGCGATGTGATTCATCAGATAGACCTCATACCAAGAGCCAATTTACCTAACAAGGAAGCATATAAAATGACTCCAAGTCAGAATGCAGAGATTGCTAAATAGATACAAGATTTGCTAGAGAAAGGGCTTATAAGGATGATTTTAAGTCCTTGTATTGTGCCAACTATCCTTGCACCTAAGAAGGATGGAAAATGGAGGATGTGTATTGAATCCAGGGCTATTAACAAGATTACAATCAGAAATAGATTTCCCATGCCCTGGATTGAGGATTTGTTGGACAATTTGGGGGGTTCTTATTATTTCTCCAAGGTGGATTTGAAATCAGGGTACCATCAAATCAAAGTTAGGCTTGGTGATGAGTGTAAAATAGCCTTCAAGACAAATCAAGGGTTGTATGAGTGGCTTGTAATGCCCTTTGGCCTGATAAATGCACCTAGCACATTCATGAAGCTCATGAATGAAGTTCTAGCATACTTTATAGGTAAATTTGTAATTGTTTATCTAGATGAAATTTTTATCTTTAGCAGTTCTAAGGAGGAGCACATGAACCACTTGGAAATGGTTTTGAGGAGGCTACACCAAGAGAAGTTGATGATCAACCAAGAAAAATGTGATTTTTTGAAAACTGAAATAGTATACCTTGGATTTGTTGTTTCTAATGGATGCATGAAGATGTATCTTGATAAGGTCAAGTCTATATTGGAATTTCCAACAACTAGATCCATAGGAGAAGTTAGGATTTTACATGGGCTAGCCTCTTATTATAGAAATTTTGTGAGAAACTTTAGCCATGCATGTGCACCAATACTAAACACTATTAAGGGAGGAATTAAATGTCAGTTTAAGTGGACAAAGGCAATAGATAAAGGATTTTAAATGTTGAAGAAAAAGATATCAGAACTACCTACTCTTAGGTTTCCTAACTTCAATCAGTTGTTTGTGGTGGAGTGTGATGCTAGTAAACTAGCCATTGGGGCAATGTTGAGTCAAGAGGGGCACCCAGTGGCATTCTTCTCATAAAAGTTGAATGAAGCCAAGAAATACTACTCCACCTATGATTTGGAGTTGTATGCAATGGTACAAGCACTCAAAAAGTGGAGACATTATCTCCTACCAAGCGAATTTATATTTTATATAGATAATCATGCCCTTAGCTTCTTGAATGGGAAAGAGAAGGTGAATCAAAGGCACCTAAAGTGGGTAGAATCCTTACAAGCATATACCTTTGTCATCAAACACAAGAAAGGTGTTAGCAATAAAGTTGCAGATGCACTAAGTAGGAGAGTCTTGATTATCAAGGAGATACAATTGAAAAGTGTAGGAATGAGTGACCTTAAAGACCTCTACAAAGAAGACAAAGATTTCAAGGATGTTTATGAAGCATGTGAAATGTTTATACAAGGCTTTAAGATAGATTTTACAGATTATATGTTGTAGGAAGGACTATTGTTCAAGGGGCACTTGTTGTGTATACCTCAATGCTCAATGAGGGAGAACATAGTCAAGGAAAAACACCAAGGCAGTTTGGGAGGCCACTTTGGAGTGGACAAGACACTTGAGCAAGTGAATAGGCATTACTATTGACCTAGACTACAGTTAGATGTCAGAAAGTTTGTGGAGCAATGTCATATATGCCAAAGAGCCAAGGGACATAGTAGAAACACTGGATTGTATCACCCTCTATCCATACCACAGAGACCTTGGGAGTGTTTGAGCATGGACTTTGTTTTGGGACTTCCTAAGACAACAAGAGGACATGATAGTGTGTTTGTAGTGGTGGACAAGTTTAGAAAGATGGCACACTTCATTCCTTGCAGACAAACCAATGATGCTTCACAAATTGCAGGTCTTTTCTTTAGAGACATAGTGAGGATTCATGGATTGCCACTCAATATAGTAAGTGATAGGGACAATAAGTTTGTGGGTCACTTCAGGAGGACCCATTGGAAAATGTTATGTACAAAATTATCTTTCTCTTTAGTCTATCACCCTCAATCATATGGAAAAACTAAGGTAGTAAATAGGTCTCTAGGTAACCTATTAAGATTCTTGACTAAGCAGTATGGATATTCATGGGATCACATTATAGGACAGGCTGAATATGCCTATAATGACTCCATCAATAGGAGCACTGGTAAGAGCCTGTTTGAAATATTTTATGGGGCTAATCTAAGAGGGATCATGGACTTGAGAGACCCTGGTTTATAGGATAGAAGGAGTTCCTAAGGATAATCCTTTGTAGAGCAGGTGAAAGAACTTCATGACCAAGTTAAGAAGACTTTGCACCAACAAGCGAAAAAGTACAAGACCAAGGTAGATAAATAAAGGAGGTATTTAAAATTCAAGGTGGGAGATCTATTCCTTTCCTACCTTAGGAAGGAGATGTTTCCTAAAGGTAATCCAACCAAGTTGTTGATGAAGAAGATAGGACCACTCAAGGTGTTGCATAAGTATGGTAATAATGCATATGAGGTGGAGTTGCCTCCTGTTTTGGGAATCTCACCCATTTTAAATGTGTGTTATTTGTATCCCTATAAGGGTTTACCCTCAGACAATGGACAACAAACACTTTCAGATTTGGGAGAAGAAAATTGGATCAGAGATTTTCCCACTCCTCAACCTTTGCAGTTGGACAGTGTATTGGACTCCAAGGTGTAAAGAAGACCAATAAAGGTACTTATAAGGAGTATCTTGTGAAGTGGCTATTAGGATTGGATAATACTGAGAGGGAGGTGAATCAGTATTATAACACTTAATTAAATTCTTCAACCATTTATATATTAACCATAAACTTGCATTCAAGAAAATGACACAGTACTCATAACAGTATATTTTGTTTTCGAGGAAACCCTGGGCAAGGGAAAAACCTAGTGGGGATGGTACTCACAAGAATGTACTAAAGTATAATGTCCATGTAAGGAGACCTAACCCTGTTAGGAGCTGAATATTACATAGCACATTTCCTTGTTAAAGGAATTACAACCCTATTAAATTTTCACAACACCCTGTTAGGGGCCAACTGGGCTTACATCTCTTACAATATAATTCAGGTTATAAAGTGTTCTTAGTCATGAACAAAAATAAGCAACAGTAGTGCTTAGATAGTTCCTTTAATGTTCTTCTATGATCTCTATCATTCTCTACTCTGCTATTCACTCAACAACTTATCCAACTGTCCAATTAACCACTCACCAAAATTTTCCTGACTTCTATCTTTATCAAAAAGATCTTATA
>MU224956.1:331147-341947 GCA_018584345.1 Thuja plicata | reverse complement strand
CTCCTTATGAAATACAAAGAAGACAATCCTTATAAAGGATGTCGAAACCCTAAAAGGGAAACTAACTCAGAAATAGAAACTACCTAAGGTTAGCTTAAGCCAACTAGAGTGAATAGGGAAGTTACTAATTAGATCATAAGGATTTAAATTAGTAACCTCGATAGACTATTACTCTAACAAAAGGCATCCACATCTTCTTTAGATAACACAGAAGAACGGGCAGTCTTGGATTGGCTTTAGAAAGGCGAACCGGTGGAATCTGAGATCAAACATGTAAAGATATCCCCAGAACAGTATGGAAAGGGATATGATTTCCTCACAAAAATGGGTTACAAAGGAAAGGGACCTCTAAATGACATAGGATGAGGGATTTTTGAACCTATACCCATGGAGTTCCACAACACCAAAGATAAAATAGGACTAGGCTTTAATACTAAAACTGATAAACCTGCTTCCAAGGAGAGTCCACCTTTTGAGACAGGGAGCGATAAAATAGATAAGATATTACTAGAACCATGGCCTTATGAAATATTATTACATATTGGTACAGAGAATCCTGAATATCAAGGAGAACACTATGTACCCAGCTTTGAGATGCCACAGGATCTTCACACTCCTTTACTAGCACAATCTCCCATTCAAGAGGTAGGAGACACCATAGAAACAATCACTCAAGAGACACCCCAACCACAAAATTTACATCCTAACTGGGTGCAATTGGTCACAATTTCACATGTCCTCAATCTACCCCACTTTGATCTACAAGCAGCTAACTGATACATCAGATAAACATTTCTGAATACTTAAATAGGTTTGATGATGATGTCATGAACTCTCATGACTATGAGTTGGATCGGCTATCTATTACCTCTGAAGATATTGGAATAGATACAATTCACATGTTTGCAGCTCCCCCAGCTCCTAGTAAATGCTCTGACACTCCTCTCAATGATACTGATCCTCCTGAAGTAGAAGAAGAGTTCATTCCCCCGATCATGAATGGAGACACGGGTGAATACATAAGTCTAGAAGAACTCCATAGGCTACAAGCAAGAAGCCTCCTTTTCCGGAGAGATGATGATGAGACTTCTACTGATGATTCCTTAGAGTTTGGTCCACATATGACTAACAATGACCCTTTTAACTATGATCTCACTCTTATTGATCTAACTATTGAATAAATTAACTTCACAAACTGTGTCATGTCGGTTAATGGTCTTGATGCTAACATGATGCTGTCCTTCCCAAAATCTTACTCTCTAACATTGGTACATCCTGACCTAATCGATTAGACTGAAACAGATCCTACTCCTATCCTTGACTTTTCCAATGACCACACCCTAGCTTGTTATCTCAATTCTTGTGAACCTTACCCTTCTTCCACCAATGCAAGGAGGGAGCACATGTCATAGGAGGATATCAAGTTTCTTAGTCACAAACTAAAAAATAAAAATAAAAAGCAGACTGATGGTGAAAACCACTATGTGGCAATATCAGATCCCAAAATAGTAAAGAAAAAAGATGTATCCAATGGTGAAAACCTCTTCAAGGTGCCAAAGGATGAGACTCTTGATATCCTCTTGAAACACTTTCAGGAAAGATCTTTGGTGTTGATTGAACCAACACAACCAATAAACTTGGGCACTACTGAAAATCCTCAAATAGTTCATCTGGCACAATCTTTATCAGAAGAAGAGAAGGTACAGTTCACAGAGTTCCTGAAAGAGAAGAAGATTAACTTTGCATGGTCTTACACTGATATGCCAGGGCTAGATCCTAATCTTATCATGCCCCATTTATCTATAGCTCCTGGGATCAAGCCCGTGAAACAAAAACTTATAAAGATGCATCCTCATGTTGCATTATTTGTAAAAGCAGAGCTAGAAAAGTTATTGAAAGCTGGATTTATTCAGGTCATTGCCTATGCAGGGTGGATCTCCAATGTGGTCCCCATTTCTAAATTAGATAAATCTATCAAGATCTGTATGGACTTCAGAGACCTAAACAAAGCATGTCTGAAAGAGGACTTCCCTCTACCAAACATTGACATGATCATAGATCTTACAGCAGGCTTTCAGATGTATTCATTAATGGATGGATTCTCAGGCTATAATCAAATCAAGATCGCCCCTAAGGATCAAGACAAAACCACATTCACATGCGCATGGGGCACCTTTTTCTGGAATGTCATGCCTTTCGGGTTAAAGAATGCTAGTGCAACATATCAAAGAGCCATGACAACAATATTCCATGACATGATGCACAAGAACATGAAGGACTATGTCAATGACACATTGGCTAAATCTAAGGAGAGAGGTACTCATATCACTAACCTAAGAAAGATATTAGATCGAATGGAACAGTTCCAACTCAGGCTCAACCCAAAGAAATGTGCCTTTGGGGTCCAATCAGGGAAGCTCCTAGGGTTCATAGTATCCGCGAAGGGAATCGAGGTAGATCCTGCAAAAGTAAAAGCTATTCTAGAGATGGCTCCTCTACGTAATATCAATCAAATGAGGATTCTACAAGGGAGACTCCAGTCTATCAAGAGATTCATGTCCCAACTTGCAGATAGGGCACAACCCTTTACTAAGCTACTACATAAAGGGGTTACCTTCAAATGGGATGAACACAGTGAAACAAACTTCAGAGAATTAAAGGGGTATCTGGCTGCTCCACCTATTCTTATGGTGCCTATTCATGGAAAACCCTTACTCCTATATATATCAACTACAACTACATCCCTAGGAGTATTACTAGCGCAAGAAGATGAAACAAAGAAAGAATGATCTATCTACTACATTAGTAGAACACTAGTCGCTTATGAGCTCAATTATAGCATTGTTAAAAAAGCATGCTTAGTCATCGTCTTCACATCACAAAAATTGAGACACTACATGCTCTCTCATATAGTGAAGCTCATTGCTAAGATTGATCCTCTAAAGTATCTTTTAAGCATAACAGAATTAACAAGACTTTTGGAAAAATGGGTCTTGATTCTAAGTGAGTTTGACATTGAATATGTAGAATGGAGAGCTATCAAAGGACAGGTACTTGTAGATCAATTGGTTGATTCACCACTCTAGGATGATCAACCTCTACTAATTGAATTCCCTAATGAAACAATCATGCATCTCACTGAACATCCCTGGAAGGTGTACTTTGACGGTTCATTCACTCAACAAGGATCTGGAGCAGGGGTCCTCTTCATAACTCTACAAGGATACAAGATTCCCAAATCTTACAAATTGATGTTTCCATGTACCAACAATATCTCAGAATATGAAGCATTGGTCAACGGCCTCAAGCTAGCTATGGAATGGAAGATCATAGAGTTACACGTGTATGGTGACTCCCAACTAATTATCAATCAAGTCAATGGGGAGTATCAAACAAAAGATGAAAATTTGATGCCCTAAAAGCAACTAGTTGATGATTTGAAGAAGTAATTTGTCTTCATCACCTTCCAACAGATACCAAGATTAGAGAACAAAGTTGTGAATGCTATGGCTACCTTGGCATCCATGTTACAAATGGAGGAGCATCAATTCTGCTATGAATTCTTGGTGGAAGAAATATCCTATCCTGCCTTTGCTAACCCTGAATACCAGGTAATAGGTACCTTGAATACCCCAGATCAATCTCGGTATGCTAGTATCATTGCTTACTTTTCTAATCAAACCATTCCCGCTAATCTATCTAGAAATGAGAAAAGATCCCTAGTTAGGAAAACATCATGTTACATCCTCATAGATAACAACCTATATCAATGTGATCTTGATGGTACACTTCTTTGGTGTTTAGAACTCGAAGAGTCTGATCTAGCATTAAAAGATGTCCACAAAGGTGTATGTGGATCACACTCGAATGACTTTTCATTAGCTAAGAAACTGCTTAGAGTATGCTATTATTTGCCTACCATGGAGAAAGATGCTATTTAATTTTCAAAAGCATGTCTCAAATGCCAGACACATGGAAACCTTATCCATGCTCCTGCTAGAGAACTTATACCTTTCATAACACATTGGCCATTTCAGCAATGGGCCTTTGACTTGGTTGGATAAATATATCCCAACTCTTCAAATGGACACAATTTTATCATTACGGCCACTGAGTATTTCATGAAGTGGGTCGAAGCCATGCCGCTGATAAAAGCCACTGGAAAATAGGTGGCTATGTTCATTCTGAACTACATTATTTGTAGATATGGGATACCCTCTTCAATTGTAACAGACAATGGGGGCCAATTTAGAAATCAAGACATTGATGACCTTTGTGAATAGTTCCATATTACTCAACATTGCTCCTCTATCTATTATCCTCAAGGTAATAGACAGGCTGAGGCATCAAACAAAAATATTCTCAAGATCCTACACTGAACTGTGAGCAAGTCTGGCAGAGACTGTCACTTACAACTAAATTTGGTACTATGGGCCTACTAAACATGCATCAGAACACCAACTGGAGCCACGCCATTTTCTCTAGTCTATGGCGCTGAGGCAGTACTACTAATTGAGGTTGAAATCCCATCTTTGCAGATATCTTTACAAGGCCTTGTTACTGATGAGCAGTACCGCATTGATAGGGTGAATTATTTAGACCTACTAGATGAGCGCAGACAACAAGTGTTTGATCACCTCAAAGTGTACCAAGAACGTATGTCCAAAGGTTACAACAAAATGGTAAAGCCACACAAATTTGAAGTAGGAGATCTCGTCCTCAAAGAGGATCCTAAGAACCAGCCTAACAGGGAGCAGAAAGGAAAGTTTTAACCTAACTGCCTAGGACCATATGTCATCACTACTACTTTTGGGACTAAAGCTTATCAGTTAGCTACACCTGAGGGAGATGTTCTTTTAGATACTATCAACACTCTACATTTGAAGTGGTTCTACACTTAATGTTCGGCTAGCAGAGCTTGTACAGCAAATAGTTCTTGCAAAATACCAAAAACATTCAAAAAATTGATCCTGAAGAAATCCAAAAATAGTGGAAAAGATCCTACAAAAAGGGTATCCTTGGTGAAAACCTGATAAACAAGCGCCTTGATACTACAAAACATTCAAAAAATAAAATAGCAAAAAAAATGAAAAAGAGAAAAGTGCCTTGATGAGCACCTGGTAAAATAGGCATCTTGGTAGCAAAAAAAAAGAAAAATATCTTGCCAAGTGGTGAAAACCTGGCAATCAGGCATCACTTGTGTTTTGTGCTCCATCTATCAATGTACTACTGATACTAGGCCTTCATAATTTTGTCTGTGCTCATACGCTGACTTCATCTTCTTAAAATGACTATCTTATCCTCGCTTGGGATTTTTCTATCTTTACATCTTAGGAATAAGTCATTCTGCACTGGGGGCATCTTTGCTAGTATGGTAGGTTACAGTTGCTAGGTTCTTTTGGATGGTTTGCCTCACGGACACAATGTTCCTTGATACATGCAAAACAATGTCACTTTTCAAAACAAGGGTGTCCTTTCAAAGCATCACATATCCAGACATGACATTTACATTAACGGAGTTCCTACGGGGCTATATTGGATTGCAAACATGAACGAGTTATCCTATCAATGCACAAACATGGAACACCATATTGCTTGTATTATAGTTTTCTGATTGATGAATCTTTACTGTGTTTTGACATATGAATGAACAATTACTATCTTAAACACACAGTTTGATAATAGTTTGATTATGATTCTTTTATGTCCTAATGATGTTTTCAATTAGGGGCATCTAAGTAATTATAAATTTTATTTGATTGATTCTCAATTGATAATTTAATATGTCTTCTTAGTTGCTCAATGACGTCTGCGCAAAGGCAAAAATTCACAAGGATAGGGAGCATAATGTTTTCTTAATTTTTTGTGTATGGTGATTATTCCAAATGATCCTATGAATTTCACCTAACTTGGATGTTTATGGTAAGAGCTGCTACTATGGGTAGATAGCCGCATATATCTCGATCTTCATTATGTGTAAACTACGATGAGTTTGAAACAATTTCCTTGTCTATTTTCTGATCCAGATTCTCACTAAGGTATACGAATCATAATGTACCCAAGGATATGAATTTTCAAGGTCATTGCAGGTCCAATATCTTTCCTTAATCAGAATCTGGTATATTAAAAGGAAGGTGACTATTTTTGTTATCCTGGCTTCTATACCTTGATGCCTAAGTCTATTTCTGACATTTCAATAAACTATAGTATTCATACTTTCATAATATCGGTGGGTAATAGTGATGGTTGTACTATCAGGTGGTTACATTTGGCATCTGTTCCAAAAAGCACCCAATGACGATAAAAATGTTACAATATTTTCTAATCAGTGACAAGTCCTAAGAGTCTGCATATAGCTGCATTTAAAGATTGCATGGTACATTTATAACAGGAATAACAGCATAAGGAATTTTGTGCTCAAAAATGATTTATATCTTCTTCTAAATCAAGTTAATTACATCATCCATATTACTGATATCAAAATATCATTGCACATCCATAGCATAGATTTTGCATTCATTAAAAAGAAGAAACAAGAAAGTACAAAAATAAAGCATCCATGTATTGCATTTTTACTTTTACATCCTAAATGAATCCATACATCAATTTTGCATAAACTGAAAAATCAAAAGAAGCATACATTTGCATTTTCACATGAGTATCATTTAAAACATATTTATATCAGTAATAACTCATCACATCCAATTATAAAATGATGTTATCATCTACAAACTAACTCATCAAAAGACCAAGATATCATCACATGTGCAAAAGATACATTTACCACATCTATGAAAGCAAAAAGAACTCATGAAACATGTTAGAATCAAGAAGCTGCATCAGATATATATCATCATAACATGGTACAGATCAAATATAAAGAGTATCAGTGTATCAGTGAAGCATAAAGAGTATCAGTGTATCAGTGCGCCAAAATGAATCAGATATACATGTATGAATGTCATCTACAAAAATGGATCTCAGAAGGATCTAGATATACAAAAGAGGGGATCTCAGCAGGATCCAGATATACAAATATGATCTCAAAATATACATGTCATACAAAATGATACAACATACTCAACTCTGTCCCTCCTCCTCTCCCTGGTCAGGAGGAGGAGGAGGAGGTGGTGCAAAAGGAGCTGTTGGAGGAGACATGGCCCCCTCTGACTGTTGAGCCACTCAAGAGAAAGAAGGTGCTCTCTGACCCTCTAGAACTAATGCATGATATAGGGAATAATAGTATGTACCCCTTTGCCCCTGATGGACCAATGTTCGGGCCTGTGCATCTCTCTCTTCTCTCATCCGCTCAGGCTGTAGATCCATGTCCACCAATAAAGTATCATAAGTAGTGACTCTGGCCTTCAAAGTGGTGATCCTAGCTCAAAGCTTCTCTCTCTCCTAATCACATCTGGATAATGGATCTCCATCTCAGCCTATGTCTTGCTCGTGAGCCCTGTCCTGTCCTCTATCATGTGGCCTATCCTATGGCCCTTGTTGTCTCTGTCTCTACTGGTCCCTAGTAAGGAGCAGACCGTGATCTCACCGAGGAGCTACAAATCTGAATCAGGTACATTGGCCCTCTCCACTGCCACTAGCTACACCTGTATCCACAGCCTCTCCACCACCACCTCTATCATCTCCATCATGCCCATCATCAGGAGGAGGACGCCTACCATCTCTACCATCCCTACCACCATCATGGCCTCTATGTCTACCAAGAGCCCTGTCTCTACCTCCTCTGCCCCTGACTGGTCGATCATCAGGATCATAGTCTAGTGGCTCCTCTATACGAGGAATAATCTCCTCTGGTACAGTGAAATGAGGAAAGGGGTATTGAAACCTCTCAACAGTGTAACCATCAGACACACCTGCATCCTCTACATCTGGCTAGAGATCCTAGTCTACTGCAACCACGTCCTAGATCCCTTGGTGTGTAGTCTCATATGTCAACTGTGCCCCCCATAGAGGTGTCTCATCTCAGGTACGGGCATATACTGCAATATCCTCTGTCCTACCCTACCGCCGACCATACTACCTCAATACTCTAGTGATAACAAACCACTCTATAACATACCTGGTCCAGCCAATGAGATATTGGCTTTGGCACAAATACGGCACCTACCAGGCATTGGAGGTCCACACCTTGCAATCTAAGTATGGTCGCCAAATGACCTCTATCATATTGTCGAATAATTGGTGCCAGTACTCAATCTTGCCCAGATGGGGCTGCTATAGAAGGCCTACATACATATATACATAGGGTTTCTCAGGTGTCATCTACCTATCTACAATCTGTCGTGTAATAGGGATGTACTCCTAGGCCCAGATCTGTAGAATAAGGATACCCACAGTCATACTATGGGTATAATGGTAAACTATCTCGTGGAGCTCTCTGTGCATGTGAGCTAGGATATAGCTCCCCCAAGTGAATCTCTGATGGTGGATGACTATCTGCTTGATCATACTCACCCAATCAACCATAAATCCATGTTGGCCCCTATCTGGCATGAGGATGCCGCCCACCAGACCTGCTAAGTAAATAGATAATCGATCGTAGTGATCGACCATGTAATCCCAAGACAAATATCTCCGGTCTATGGTGTCATCCTGAAAACATTTGCGTGTAGCAACAATCACCACACCAGCTCTGGACTCAAGGAAAACCTCCTGTCTGACCATCGACACGCATAGTATCCTCTAGATGTCCTCTAGAGTCATGGTGATCTTTCCTGTCGGTAAATGGAAGGTGTTGTGCTCTGAATGCCATCTCTCGGCAAGAGCAGTCAATAGCCCACGGTTTACCCCAATCTCAGGTAAACCTATCAAGGAATGTAAGCCACATTGGATCATAGTTATCTGCTCATCATTTGACAACCGTCCTGACAATGCAAGAATGCGCGCAGGGTAAGTGCCGCGAAATGCGACTACCTCAAACTAGGCTTGTTTTGGACAAAAATGACAATACATCAGAATCCTATCTACAACATAGGGGAAGACTCCTAATCAACTAAGTCATTCCAAGTTCCCAAGATGCAAACAGATCGAAACACATTAAAATTCTAAGTTTTCTGCCAGATGCGATCCTTGAAATACAGGATGCGATTGCGTTTATCGAATGTGATCCTTGAAATATGGGATGCGATCCTAAATGTGGGGTGTGACCCTAAGCACCCCGGGTGTGAAACACTGATGGACTTCCCTTAAAAACATAGCAAAAATACTGAAACTAGATGTGATCCAGGAAATACCAGATGTGATCTAGGAAAACCTGGATGCGACACGGGAGTCGCAGGATGCGATCCAAAATCCCGGATGCGATTCTAAATTGAAAAGGCCCTAAAAGACACAAAAATGCATAAATTTGAAATCTACAAAATGCACAAGGTATTTTATCGAGCACTTACCGGCGGTGGGTAGTCGGTTGGACGCTGATGTCGACGGCTCATCTCAAAATAGTGCTTCCTCACAAGGACTACCATCTTCTCTACAGAGCTCTCAAATTTACTATGGAGGAAAGTGAAAATGAATAGTGAAATGGTAATTTTGGAGGCTTATATTGGTCTTTTGAGTCATTTAGGAGTTCCAAAACTCCTCCCAGACAACTACAACTTCATTTATATTCTCTTTCTGATTAATCAGGAACTAAATCGAAGGTGCCTACGATGTTTTCAGCAGCACTGCGCCATTGTTGTGATCATTTTGAGAATGACAAATTTGTTTTATTTGTTCCACACATCGGTCAAAACTGTACATTTTATCATACTTCTTGGTCTAACATCATTTTATCCATCTTATCACTCACATTTTCATGTAATTAACTTGGTAATCGTGTGTTTACTTTTAAAACACACCTTCTTTTCCCACTTCTTCTACCCCATTCTTTCTTGTCCTAACCACTTCCTGCAAGTGATATGTTCTTTCAAAATTGAGGGATTTATTCTTTTCCTTCAATTTCGTTCCCAAGGGGGCATGATCACACTATCATCAATTAATTTTTTGCTCAAAATTGCATTAAAAATGACTTCATTATCAAACAAACTAGGGGCATAACAGTTTCCTTGACTAAAGTCAAAATTGTTGGATAGAAAGCTTTGGTTCTCATGAGCTGATATCTTATGTTTCCTCATTTTAAAAATATATTTATTAAGCTCATGGCAGCATCGTACTAGCTTTTTGGACAACAACCAAGTTCAAAATCGGTATTATCAATTTTTGAACGACAACCAAGTTCAGAATTGGTATCTTTAAAATTTTTTATTGATTTTTGGACAACAACCAAGTTCAAAATCAATTCTATCAGTTTGGTTTGATCAAGTGCGAGACTGACTCATCAACATTTTGTTCGACAACCAAGAATGAGATTCTCAATCTTTCTGAAGTTAAAATCAAAAACTTTCTTTGAATCAATGCGCTTCTGGCACATCAATTCAAAGAGGCGCAAATGTAACCACCTAAATTTGGTCTGTTCCAACTATGGACCCTATTTTCCCTAAGTGTGATCATACACTCGATTATGTCCAAATGACCCTGTTACTGCTTGGCATAATTCTTCGAATCAATTTAATATCCTAGGTGATTTTTATCACTGAATTATATTAACTATTATAGCCATATGATTTAAATCAATTCAAACCAATTAAATCAAACCAAATTCAAACATGGCTATAGTATTTAATTATAAAGGAATTAAATAAATCCCTAAACCAATTACCCACTTGCAAATTAACCCATTCCCCTAGCCTATTTAATTTAATTAAAATGGCTATAGTCCCCTAATTATTAAAAAAAAATTAAATT
>MU224956.1:310344-331047 GCA_018584345.1 Thuja plicata | reverse complement strand
ACCTATCTCAACCACTTCTACCCTGGGTTCTAACCCTTCTCAACCCATTCACCCTTGCTAATCTAATCTTAATCCTAATTCTAACCCTAACCCACCTCCTAATGTTGTCACATTCCATTAAGGAATGATTAGCAACTCCACCCACTTGAGAAAGTCAACTTTCTCAAGCATGACTTTCCTAAGGGACCAATTTGCCAAGTTGAACCTTACACCCTCCCCATGCTTCTTTAAGGCTTTCATTAATGCCTTATTAATGAAGATGCCTTAAGCCTATGTCTCCTCCATGCCTCATTAATGCACAAGGCATTAATGGCTCTTACACCTCCATTAATGAGTCCCTTAACTCATAAATGAGCCTTGGCTCCCCTCTCTCTCTCTCATTCTTCTATAAATAGAAGCCATTTTTTTGAGAGCAAATAAGCCTTCACCTCATATTGAAAATACAATTTTATGTTGTTAGATTAATCTTAGACACATATTTCACTTCTTATTTCATGCTTTTGCATTGTTCTTATTTCCATTCTTAGAGCTAGAATGCATGTTTTCTCATCTTTTAGCTTGTTTTTAAACTAAAATCCTTCATACTAGGTCATGTATGTCACTGATTGTAGCATAATCTAAGGGCTATTATGTTACTAATCACACTCTTCTTAGTTAGAAGGCAATAGGTCGATATTAGGTGATTTTACATGCTTGTCTAACTTTTTTGAGCTAATGCAATGACTTATTGATGTGTTGTGTCTCTCTTATCAGGTACCAAATATATACACATAGAATGTCTACCATAATTACCTTAGGAGTGGGAGGGGATATATTACTTCCACTTTCTAGTCCAAGTGATCTTTCTGTCATCATCCTTTTGACTTCTTTTAGTTCCTCTTCTATCAATCGAGATTTAACTCCGCATTCATGTACAAGATTTTAAATCTTTCTCTTCCTCAAACCTCTAGTATGTTCTTCTCTCACTTTTGCTAAATTTTCTTCATAAGTTCCCCATCTTTCCTCTGTTGTATCAATCTTTGATGCAAGGACATGTTCTACTTGCATGGTAAGTACTTCATAACCCATGGGATAACACCATTTCTTTCTAGGTATGACTGCTTCAAAGCATACACAATCAGTTTCAACCATGAAACAGATTGTATCTTTGTATTTCTCAACAATGTCTTCATGTATTATGTATCTTGTCTTCATCTATCTCTATAGTATCTTGATCATACCAAATAGTTCACCATCAACCCAAGTAGCATTTTGTCTCTTTTAGCTCTGTGAAATCAATATGTTATTAGGTACTCTAGATTTCCAACCACTAGGATGTAAGCCAGGAAATTTGTGCTCAATATGAATGAACATATGCATCAGCAATGAACCAAATCTAAAGGTTTTTGTTCTTTCCTTCTTCACTAAATTCACATTCTCAAGGAATTGTTGTGCCAGAACTTTGCATAGATTATACTGTACATTCTCCTTCACCATTCTCCATGCCATCATGATTACCCCAGAAGATACTAAGTTAGGTCTTCTATTGTAGTAGAACTTGTACCCAAGTATCATCGCAATCAATCTTACATCTTGCTAAAAGATGTCATTTACTGTCATTGCCCATCTTTCCCATTTGGAATGAGTTAGGGTTTCAAATTATTTCTTCACATGTTTCTCCTTAATAGGGATGACTCCGGTGTTGTCCAATCCAGTGATTTCCTGGATTAGGTCACTACAAATCTTCACAGGTTGATCACCAATCTAGATAAACTGATCATGAACCCTACTTAATAGTATTTTGAACCATTCATCTTCATTGAATTTGCATAAATATAGAATTTTCATTATGCTCGGTTGATTGATATGTTTGTATTCTTCTCTCATGACTCAATTGTCAGTCATATACTCCATCTAAGTTGATATATCATCAATTCCCTGTATGTCATACTTATAATGTATGTAAGCCCTAATACCTTCTACATGTAACATGTCATACGGGGTTTAGAAAAATGCTCCCTCTGGATCCTCTTCACATGATTTGAATGGATGTGTCTTAAACTTATACCTAGGTCGATCTGTAACATCAAAACTAATAGGTGCATCCATGGCTAGATTATGTAAATACCTTTCTTCCGCTAAATTCTAAGTTTATCCTTAAATAGATCATGCACGGTCAATGTAGAATTATCTAAAATTCTCTACTCTTTGATTTCCTTAGCTCTCTCTTCTTCAAATGGTAAAGAGATAGGTCATCAAGTGGTGCTTTATACAAGTTTAAGTTATGAATTTCACTTTCACTTAAAACTGTCCAGTCAGCTATTAGATCTTGTGAACAAAATATATGTGTAGGCTAATGTTGCACTCTTAGATGTATACTTCATGATGTTGCGCTCTTATATGTATACTCCATGAATTTTGGGGCAGGATATATTCTGATGTCTATATCCAATGCTCCCCCTAAGGCCATGATCGGCCAATTAGGTTGATTTTGTCTTTCTACCATCAGGAGAAGATCCAGTAGCCTCAACTGACTCTCCCTGAACTGGTTTCTCACTTGTTTCTTTGATCTTCCATATCTTACCACTATTTCTATCTTCTTCCTTTTTAAAACAAATTTCAAAGTCACTCTTCAAATCTGCAACACTCTTACCAATATCATTTCCATTCTTCTGTGAATTCATAGGAGGTGGTACTCTTCTGTTGTCTGATCCATTATACCTGAAAAATTTCTCTATATGTCCTGGATTATTGCATTTGTAACATATAGGAGGTCTTCTTTCCTGATTGACTTGCAGCTTGTAGTACATTGTTATGTGTCCAATGTTATTACATTTGTAGCATGTAGTTTTCACTGTAGATTCTCTTCCATTGTCTTGTCTATATCCTGATTGATTAGGTTTTTTGCATTCTTCTTTCTTGTGCCCATATCTATTATAGTTAAAACAATAACCAAAAAAAGTTCTAAAAGGGGCATTACCTTTGCAATCTCTCTTCATGTGTCCAAATATGTTGTAGCCAAAGCATCTACCTTTAAAGGGTTTGATCTGCTCTTTAGGTTCTTCAATAGAAGGTTTCTCAGCACCAATTTTCTCATTTGATTTCTCTTCCTAATTCTTTGAACATTCAGCTTCATTGAAGCCAATACCAGTCATATCACCTTTAGGTTTCTGTTTGTCTCTCTTTTCATCAATCAAATCACTACTGGTGTGAAGTTTCTCAATGTGTTTCTTTGCTTCGACAAGTTTACCTTTTATAATCTGATTGTATTTTTCCATTTCCAGATACTTGTTCTTGTAGTTGTCAGCCTCATTCTTCATTTGATCTAATACACTGTTTAAAGCTTCTTCAACTTTATTCTTAGAATCCTTTTGTACCTGTATTTCTTTAGCCATAGTCTCATTTTCAAGTTTCAAAGTTTCATTCTCTTCTTTTAGTTTCTTCACCTGATCTGAACTGTCTTCATCTGAATCCTCTTTTATCTAAACCACAAGATCTTTTCTTTGATTTTTGGAAATCTCAAGTTGATCTTTGAGTTTCTTTATGAATTTCTCAGCTCTTCGCATGTTGAATCTCAACTCTCTATTTTCTATTTTTGCTTTGTCAAGGTCTTCAAGTGCAGCGTCAAAGTTTTCTTGCAAACTGTCCAAATCCATTCTGATCTCTCTCAAGCTATTAGAATTTCTATCCAGGGGCCAAAAGCTCTGATACAAATTGTTAGGATTGGATAATACTGAGAGGGGGGGTGAATTAGTATTATAGCACTTAATTAAATTCTTCAACCATTTATATATTAACCATAGACTTGCAGTAAAGAAAAGAACATAAGCAAATGACACAGTACTTATAACACCATATTTTGTTTTCAAGGAAACCCTGGCCAAGAGAAAACCCCAGTGGGGATGGTACCCACAAGCATGTACTAAAGCATAATGTCCTTGTAAGGATACCTAGCCCTATTAGGAGCTGAATATTACATAGCACATTTTCTTGTTAAAGGAATTACAACCCTGTTAAAGATTCACAACACCCTATTAGGGGCCAACTGAGCTTACAGCTCTTACAATATAATTCAGGTTACAAAGTGTTCTCAGTCCTGAACAAAAAGAAGAAAAATTGGTGCTTAGATAGTTCCTTTAATGTTCTTCAATGATCTATGTCATTCTCTTCTCTACTATTCACTCAACAACTTATCCAACTGTCCAATTAACCACTCACCAACATTTTCTCGACTTCTATCTTTATCAAAAATATCTTATATATATCTCACAACTTTACAAAGTCGGCTCTCAATATGAATATTAAAAATATTACTAAGTCAGTCTTCAATACAAAAACATTTAATATAGTAAATATCAAATGCATAGTCAGCGCTCTTGCATAGTCAATGTGGAGGTTATCAACAACCAAAATACAACTTCAATTGTCTTGAGTCCAAACCATACTCCCTCAATCTTTGCTACTATCAAATTGCTTTGTTTCATTGTTATGTTGCTATCTGTCTGTCTTCAATTCTTTCTAACTCACCGTAGACTCAACCAAAACTAGATCAATCTTAGGTGGAGGTCATACATACCCCATATTGTCTTCATCTAAGTGTGCTTGCCCTAAATCATCGATCTTGATCTTTGGCATCCAAAACACTTATGTATCTCTGCTTCTACACTTAGTTGATTTTTGAGTCATCAAAACTTATCTTTTCTAGAATCGATCTGAAACCCAGATGTTTTTCCATAAATGAAAACCAAAAATTAAATCACATTTACACAAAATTGATTACTTTCCAACAGTGGCAAGGGCTACCAGATTCTAAAGCCACTTGGATGACTGAAGCTGACATACTGAAGCATGGAGTCACCATTGAAGACCTCCTAACTCAAGGGACTTGAGTTCTTTGTCCCAGGGAGTATGGTGTAGAGCACCTCCCATTTTGGCTTAAAGGTTGGTTATGTTAGGTCTGGTTAAAAAATAAATTCAAAGAAATAAGTCCTTGGTCTGTATTTGCAAAAGGGGTCTTATGTAAAATCTTGAAACCCTTACTTTCATGCTTCTAAGTGTAAAATTTGGTCCTAAAACCCTAAGCGTCAAAGTGGTTTCTAATTTTGTGTTACCTTTTTGCCACTTAAGTCATGTATCTTGCATGTGTTCTTTTAAAAATGTTCGCGTTCAATAGTTTTGTGAGTATCCTAACGTTGTGGCCCCTTATTATCCCTAAGTCTAAAGTCCGCAAGTGATTTATTAAAACCACTATCTGTCGAGCTAATATGTTTTGATCTAATGGCCCACTTAATGGCTTAATCCTGAGGTGCACAAAATCTATCTCATAATCCATTAAGTGGTAGTGTCGTGTGTCTCTGGTGGGTCCAGCAATCAAAAAAGGCTTCAGTTAAATAGTGAGTTGATCCTGTTTCATCTGACGGTTGACTTAATTGCTTAATCTCAAAATGATCAACATCTATCCTATAAGCAATTAAGTTTGAGCTAAGTGTGTCTCTGGAGTGATGTGGGCCCTATTGCAAGTAGTTTGATGAAGATTAAAGCATGGATAGATATGATGGTTGACTTGATCGCTTATGGTTAAGATGTGCACCATCTAATGTGTAAGCCATTAAGCGGTGGCAACACATGAAAATTGGTGGGCCTGGCTATTGTGAACGGATGTAGATTAAAGTGCAGACAAATTCTTTTTGATCCAATGGATGACTTAATTGCTTATCTGAAAGATGCGCAAGATCTAACAGTTAAGTCATTAAGCCATGATGTCGCATGTCCTGGTGATGACGTGTATTCCATTATCAGTAAAGGTGATTGCAGGTTAAAGGGTTGACAATCCAAAGAAGATCTAACGGCTGACTTGATCGTTTAACAACAAAGTAAACATGATCTATCATTTAAGTGATTAAGCCATGATGCAACATATCCTAGTGGGTCCGGTTGAGGTCGTAAAGAAGGAATTAAAGGCAAAGCAAGTGCAAAATGATCTGATGGTCGACTTAATCACTTAAAGGCAAAGTGATCGACATCTAAAGGATAAGAGATTAAGTCATGGTGACGCATGGCAGAGGGTGGGCCCTGTATAGCGTAGAGATGAGTTAAAGAAGGTGTAGTTTCAGAAAGATTAGATGGCTTGCTTAATGAATTAAAGGAAAGATGCAGGACATCTAGTGTCTAAGTCTTTAAGCAGTGTTGACGCGTGTACAATTTGATGAGTTGCATCCGTAGTTAGTAAACTCTGGGTAAAATAAATTGTGGCCAGGTTAAGATAGATCTAACGGTTGACTTGATTGCTTATGGAGAAGATGCACAAGATCTATCATTTAAGTGATAAAGTCATGCTGAAACATGTCCCAAATGAATAGTTGTTTCTAGGAAGTAATAAGAGTCGTCCGATGAAGGAGATGTTGTTGAAGATTTGCGGTCCAAATTCAAAGTTCTCAAAGTGGTCATCAGTGAACCGTTAAGCCGTGAGTTTCAAACCAAGGGAATTGATTACAGAGTGTGTGGCCACTTCAGTCGAATTCAATGCGAAAGAGTGATTTGATTGAATCCATATAATTCATTTCTTAAGCTCAAAGCTGCCATAATCATTGAAGTCATTAAAGCAAAGATCAAAATTGCAGTGATATCAAGCTCTGTGTGACAAATTGCAGAATGGGTAAGTCTTCTATGATACAGTAAAAATTAATGCTTTTAGTAGGGTTGGAATTCTAAAAGAGTTACAGAATTGTTAATATAATCTGATAATCATTCTCATAAGAAACCCTAAATTCAGAAGATGGCCCCTAGGATTGAATTATCTGGCAATGTGGAGTACAAAGATAGAAATGTACAAGATGACCTTATACAACAATTGAGTGGGTCTACAAATGATTCTACCCAGATTAAGAGAATTTTTCCAGTTCATCCTCGTTTTAGATTCAAGGAGGGCTTATCATATGGGTAGATGGGCCAAAGATGCCAAGATCAGCACAAGTAGTTTAAATTTGTTTAAAATGCTTATAGCCATAAGAATGCTCCCTCCCCATATTTCAATATATGGGATCTAGATGTGGGCAAGTTGATAATTCCTGGAGTGTTCATGGATATAGAGCTGTTAATTTTAATAGCCAACACATGTGATAGAGTATCCAGGGTCTTGAGAGATACAGAGGGGAGTGTACTGTTGACTGTCACAGCCGATGAAATCAGAAAGGTTTTCAATTTAAGTGGCATATTAGTTCAAATGGATGATATTGATTTTGACCACTTCAAAGAGGTATATCAGACTTAGAAAGAATACTACAGGAATGAGGCCTTGAAAGGGTATTTTAATAAGATAGGGGGTCTGATTGTAGTAGGCCCAAATACACCAGAGCCCTTTAAACTAGAATATTTTAATAGCAAGGCTAGGGGAATGTATAGTTCCTTGTGCCATGTGCTAGGAGAAGATGAGGAAACAATGATGCCTATCCATTTCATGCTTATGGTTGTTCAAATTTTGCATCCCCACCTGTCTGTTATTTTTTATTATGCTACCTACATTGCTGACTTAATGCACCAGGGTTTGATAGGTATTACGGATAAGAAGATAGTCAAGCCAATGGGTTGGTACTCCTTGATGATGCATATGATTTTTTTTAATAATGCTGACAACTTTGAAGAAGAAATGGATCTCACCAAGTTTTAGGATGATAAAGATATGCATGTTCAGTTGTGGAATGTTGACTTGTCTTGGGACAGGAAAGAGGCCAGTTACATAAATTTTGATAAATCTTTTGCATCCAGGCTTGGAGCATTATTATGTAAGGACAACCCTAGAATTAATGTAGATGTATTGAGACTCTTGAGACCATTGGAATATGCTCCAAAATTGAAAATTGTCTACAATTGGGGTGATTTTATTTTATACCCTGTTTCAATAGTCATTAGGGTTTATGGCTTCAGGGGAACTCCAAAAGTCCTCCCTTACAAAGTGCCACAAAAAATGCGTTTGGAAGAGATTCTTAGGTAGTTAGGTGGATTGCAAGAGGAAGCCTTAACTAGTAAAATGAAAGGTAGAATTTTCCCTACCCTTACCAGAGTCCATCATTATATAATTACAAAAGAGGGATGGACCCAATTTGATAAGTACTTAGAGCCATACCAATTAGCAACATCAATGGTGAGTATGTAAATAATGAAGGTTTTATCATTGACATGTTCAGAAAAAGAACCAAATGCCTGGAATTAGATCATCAGTTCTATTAGGAATAAGGTGTCTCAACCTTGTATATTTCCTTACATTTGATATTTTCCAAATGTCGGCACTTTGGACAATGTGTAAGGTAATCATGATTGAAACGGTTATGACAGTCATTAATATTTGTAAGAGCTAATTGTGGAAGATTTGATGATGCATGAAGACATGAAAGACATGTGGCAACTGATCATGTTGAGTACTATACACTCTTCTGCAACCGTGGGGTTCAGGGCATCGCCCGAAAAAAAAATTCGGGTTCCTATTTTCTCGGAGAAGGGTAAAACCCTAATATAGTTGTCTTTGGAAGTTGCCCTAAAAAGGGAAGCGCATGATATAAGCATTTTTTAGGTTTTCAAATCTAAGTTAGAAGTTATTGTATTGTTGGAACATTTTTATGCTGCCGAATTTGTCTTCAAGTGTCGATTACCTCCTGAAAGAACTTGCATTGCAAGTGTATTGTAAACAACAATAGTTTTCATTAATACATTGTGCAGGTTTTGGAGTGCTGGGGTTTTTTACCGAAAGGTTTTCCCCAGGGTAAATCATTGTGTCATTCTCATTTTTCTATGTATGCATGTTATTGTATTATCATTTTTTAATTGATAAGGGTTAAATCTGAATTTTCACTATCCTCTTCTTGGGAGTTTAGCGTAGGGAACTATTTTCCGCACACTTAATTTCATTTCAGTTGGTATCAAAGCCTAGCCAATTTTGGTTCTATTTGTTAGGGTACAGATTTTTTGAGCTAATCTCCAGTTTAGTGGGAGTATTGTTGCAGAGTATTCATAACCTTATTGCAAGAAGAGATGGCAGGTTCTTCATACAGTAGAATGGAGGTGGAAAAGTTTAATGGCACAAACTTTGAGTTGTGGAAACTCAAGATGGAAGACATGCTCGTAGACCATGATGTATGGGAGGCGGTTGATAATGATATCAAACTAGTAAACATGCCTCAAGAAGATTGGGATCTGAAGGATCAGAAAGCTAAGGGTCTCATTAGACTCTGTCTAGAAAATTTTGTTCTCCTGAATGTTCTCGATGAGAAGACCGCAAACAAATTGTGGACACGGCTTGGGTCTGTGTATCAGTCCAAGTCCTTGGTGAACAGATTGTTCTTGAGAAAGAATTTGTATTCTTCGAGAATGGAGGAAGGAGGATCCATTGTAGATGACATGAACATGTTTAACATGTTGATTGCATAATTGACATCAACTAGTGTCAAGTTGGAGGAATAGGATCGATGTATGACCCTGCTATGTTCCTTGCTGGATTCATGGGACCATCTTGTGATGGCCCTTGGGAGTACTATTTTCAATTTCCAAATGGATGATGTGGTGTCTTTGCTATTATCTAAAGAGATGCAAAGAAAGACTTCTGATTCAACCAAGGAAGTCCTTGTTGTTCACAGTAGATCCAAAGATAGAGGAAAGAAAAATGACAATAAGTCTGAAAAGGGTATATCCAAATCCTGTGGGAAATCTAAGACTCCTAGAAAGTCTAAGGTAACATGTTGGAACTATGGTAAGACTGGGCACTTCCATAAGGACTGCAAAGAGCCAAAGAAGAAGAAGAAAAGCCCTGATTCTGATTCTAAAAAATCTCAAGAAGATGGCGATGCTTTTGTCGCAGCCTTGGCCACTCATGCATCTGATGATGTGTGGCTGGTTGACTTGGGTGCTTCTTTTCACATGACCTCTCATCGAAGTTGGTTCTCAAAGTACATGGAGTTTGATGGTGGAAAGGTGTACCTAGGTGATGATTCTCACCTAGAGATAGTTGGATGAGGAAGAGTCACTATCAGATTCCCTGATGGATGAGTAAAGGGGATCAATGGGGTAATGCACATCCTGGGTTTGGCAAAAAACCTGTTACCTGTAAGTATGTTGAATGATGCAGGTGTGCAAGTTGTTTTTTGAAAGATGGATGGAAGATGATTAGAGGAGCTATAGTGCTCATGAAAGGTACTAGGAGAGGTACCCTGTTTCAGCTGGATACTTGCACTTCACAGTTCAATAGTTCTTCTATCTCAAGGAAGAGAGAAGCAATCACTTCATCTCCACCATCTAAACCAGCAATGAAGAAGTCTGTGGTAATGGGTTATGATGGTAGTGCAGCAAGTGTACCTAAGGGTGCTAACAATTTGGAAGGCAAACTTCCTGCAGAAAAGACAATGTTGTGGCATATGAGATTTGGCCATATTGGTGAGAAGGGTCTCAGAACCCTGAAAAATAAAAACCTCATTGAGGGGTTAAATGATTTTAGTCTTGAGTTTGAATTCTGCGAACACTATGTTTATGGTAAGCAAAATCGTGTTCAGTTTTACTCCAGTTCTCACAACTCTTCTAGTATTTTGGATCTTATCCATTCGGATGTGTTTGGTCCTGTTAAAGTTCCTTCACTCTCCAAATCTGTATATTTTGTATCTTTTATAGATGATTATAATAGAAGGACATGGATTTATTTCCTTAAAAGAAAGACACAAGTTTTCATTTGGTTCAAGGAATTTAAAGCTCTCATAGAGAATCAGACTGGTAAAAGAATTAAGTGTGTGAGAACTGACAATGGTGGTGATTTTTGTTTAGTAGAGTTTGAACAATTCTGTAAAGAATGAGGGATCGAGAGGCATAAGACAACTCCTTATACCCCACAGAAAAAAGTAGTTGCAGAAAGAATGAATAGGACACTGATGGAGAAGGCTAGGAGTATGCTTAGTGGAGCTAGCCTCGAACAAAGGTTTTGGGCTAAAGTTGTGGCCATTGCTTGCTATCTAGTTAACAGATCTCCTACATCAGCTCTTGTTAGTAAGACACCCTTGGAGGTTTGGTCTGGTAAGAAGCCTTCAGTTAGACATCTTCATGTTTTTGGTTGTGAATCTTATGCACATGTGCCTAAGGAGAGAAGATCTAAGTTGGAAAACAAGGTTGTAAAATGTATCTTCATTGGCTACAGTGTTGGTGTGAAAGGATACAATCTTTGGGATCCTATGATTGGTAAGGTTTTGTATAGAAGAAATTTTATTTTTAGAGAGCTAATACCTTCTCCTATTTTGCTACAGCTAGATGAAAAAGAAATGAAACAAGATGTTGTTCAGTTGCCTCCTACCCCTGAGAAGACTGAACAGAGAGAACGTGATGGATCTAATGATGAGGAGAGCTATAGAAGCTCTGAAAAATTAGAAGAAGAGGTAGAACAACCTCAACCTCATCCCTTGAGGAGATCCACATGAGAAAGAAAGCAACCAGAGAAGTTTGGATTTTCTATGTTAGATTACAGTTGTGCTTATGGCTTGATTACAAACATTGATGAGCCTAGATCTATGAAAGAGGCTATGGGTATGGAAGATGTAGGTTCTTGGATCGAGGCCATGGATGATGGGATGGCTTCATTGGAGAAGAAAAAAACTTGGGACCTAGTACCTTTTCCTAAAGGACAGAAACCTATTGGAAGCAAATGGGTGTTTAAGAAGAAATTATGTGCAGATAGCAGTGTTGAGAGGTACAAGGCCAAGTTAGTTGCAAAGGGGTATTCGCAGGTGGAGGGAATTGATTATGGTGAAATATTCTCTCCTATTGCAAAGCTTACATCCATTATATTTCTGTTAACTCTAGTAGCATCATATGATTTAGAGGTAGAACAGATGGATGTGAAGACAGCTTTCCTTCATGGTGATTTGGAGGAAGAGATCTATATGTCACAGCCTGAGCACTATATTCAAAAAGGTAAAGAGTCTTTGGTTTGAAAATTAAAGAAGTCTATGTATGGTTTGAAACAATCTCCTAGGATGTGGTACCTTAAATTTGATGCCTTTGTGTTGTCGATTGGTTTTTTGAGATCAAAATCAGATCATTGTGTTTATTTCAAAGTTGACAATGATCGCCTTCTTATTATTGCATTACATGTTAATGATATGTTGTTGATTGGGAAGGGTATGGGTATGATTTCTTATTTGAAGTCTCAGTTTTCAGCACAGTTTGAGATGAAAGATCTAGGGGCAGCCCGGTATATTTTGGGTATGGAAATCAGCAGAGATAGGTCTAACAAAAAACTTTGGTTGAGTCAGAGTAAGCATGTGAAGTCTGTGTTGGACAGGTTTAGCATGGTAGATTGCAAACCATTGTGTGTTCATGTTTCTATGGGAACAAAGTTATCTATGGATGATTGTCCAAAATCTCCTAGTGAGGTGGAGGACATGAGAAAAGTACCTTATGCGAGTGCAGTTAGCATCCTTATGTATGCTATGGTCTGTACTAGACCAGACATTGCCCAAGCAGTGGGAGTCCTGAGTCAGTTTATGGCTAAGCCTAGATGGGTACATTGGGATGCAGTTAAGAGAGTGTTCAGATATTTGAAGGGTACATCAGAGTATACCATATGCTATCATGAAAACTCTTCTGGAGCTCCGCATTCAGTTTGTATTCGTGGGTTTGTGGATTTAGATTGGGCAGGTGACATTGACAGTAGGAGATCCACTAGTGCCTATGTGTTCACTATGTTTGGTGGTGCCATTAGTTGGATGAGTAAGAGACAACCTATGGTCACTTTGTCCATGACAGAAGCAGAGTACATGGCAGCTACTCATTCTTGTAAGGAAGCCATTTGGCTTAGGAGATTGTGTTCGGATGTTGGTGTTGATGCAAGACAGATTACAATTTTTTGCGACAGTTAGAGTGCTATTTGCCTTGCGAAGAATCCAAATTTCCATGCCAAATGAAGCACATTGATGTGTAGTTTCACTTTGTGAGAGATATGGTAGAGGATGGAAAGGTAATTTTGGAGAAGGTAGATACAGTAAAGAATGTTGCAGATGCATTGACAAAACTTGTGGGCACAGCAAAGTTCAGATGGTGTTCAGAGTCTATGGGCCTCTCGGCCTATAGCAATTAAATCCTGTTATTTCCTTTGGCTCTTACAAGGTGTTTGACAAGTGGGAGAATGTTAGGAATTACGTTTCTAAGCCTTGTATATTTCTTTACATTTGATATTTTCCAAATGTCGGCACTTTGTACAATGTGTAAGGTAATCATGACTAAAACGGTTATGACGGTCATTAATATTTGTAAGAGCTAATTGTGGAAGATTTGATGATGGGTGATGACATGAAAGACATGTGGAAACTGATCATGTTGAGTACTATACACTCTTCTGCAACCGTGGGGTTCGGGGCATCGCCCGAAAAAAAATTTGGGGTTCCTATTTTCTCAAAGAATGGTAAAACCCTAATACGGTTGTCTTTGGAAGTTGCCCTAAAAAGGGAAGCGCATGATATAAGAGTTTTTTAGGTTTGAAAATCTAAGTTAGAATTTAGTGTATTGTTGGAACATTTTTATGTTGTAGAATTTGTCTTCAAGTGTCAATTATCTCCTGAAAAAACTTGCATTGCAAGTGTATTGTAAACAGCAATAGTTTTGATTAATACATTGTGCGGGTTTTGGAGTGCTGGGGTTTTTTACTGAAAGGTTTTCCCCGGGGTAAATAATTGTCTCATTCTCATTTTTTTATGTATGCATATTATTGTATTATCATTCTATAATTGATAAGGGTTAAATCTGAATTTTTACGATCCTCTTCTTGGGAGTTTAGCGTAGGGAACTATTTTCCACACACTTAGTTTCCTTTCAAGTTCAACTTCCCAGAAGATATAATAAGAAATGAGTTTGATTTAATGGAACAAGAAATTAAGAAGGAGAAATGGTTATCCTATAATAAATCTTTAGATTTTATCAATAGTTTTGATAGATCATATGATCCCCTGAAGGCATTTGCATCCTTGGCAAAGAAAATAGAATCTCTGATGAATATGTTTGAGGACATAATGAAATCCCTAGATCAAAAGAAAAAGAAGGTGATGGAAGCAGAGCCAGAAAAGGCTAAGTCTATTCTGAGCGGGATGTCAAAAGGTAGGGTTGTCCCACTAGGGAGGTACGTAGTCTACCAGCGAAGGGGTTACAGCATAATTTTTCCTAGAGATGAAAAGGCATATGAAAAAAAGGGAAAAAGGTCAATGGATACCAGTGCCCAGACTTTTCCATCCACTAAAAGGCAAAGGGTAGAAAGAAAAGAGCAAAAATAGGGTGATATCTATTCCCCTTCTTAGTCTCCCCTGCATATGGATGACCAAAGCATTGCTAGACAATTGGTGAGGATGGGAAATACTTGACACATTTTTATCACAGCCCAGGAATTATAGGATGGAGTGTCTGAGGCACCCAAGCATGCAGCATTGGATATCATAGTAGTAGATTTTGTTGGAAAGGAGTTGGATCCTATAACCAAATAGGCCAGTGATGAATTTCTATCTAATTATGAATTCATTAAGGCTAGGGCTTTCATCCAATTCCTCTGGAGAGTTCACATTGATGAGTTTAAAGAAAATGTCAAAAGTTGCAAGAAGGTCAACCTGACAAGAACAAGGAAGACATTAAAAAAGAAGTAAAATAGGAGATTATCAAAAAATTTGGTAAGATCACCCCAGAAGAAGGCAGGGAGTTAGTGAAGTAATAAGGAGTCCTCATCTTGCCTCAATGGGAACTTTTTGGTGCCATCATATTTGATGTTGTAAGAAAAGAGGCTAAACCGATGCACACCAGTGGGACATGAATTGGTGCCAAATTCCGTGGATAACATGCAGCACTGGTGATATGGTCTCTGAAAAGGAAAGATAAAAACAAAACTGATGAGGGTGATCAGGCTGAGCATGCAGGTAGCCTCATAGTAAGAAGAGTGTTAGATATCTCAGGTGTAGAAGCATCTAACCTCACTCTACAAACAACAAAATTAAGCTTAAAGGTAGCTGAAAAGAAAGAAGATGAACTCAAAATCCTGAGGGAAAAATATGAGGTAGTCATGAAGGCAGATAACGATGAGAGGGTCAAGTCCATTGAAAAGGACAATAAGATTGCCTTCCTTGAGGGTAAGAAAATAGCTCATTTTGTACCTTAGAGGATGATTACACAAGATCCTCATCAGCCATCATCATCAAGCCCTATCATAACTTACCCTCCTTCCCCAGCACCATCAAATCCTACCACACAAGAGGAGTTGGAGAAAGAAAAACCAAGATTGATTACTGAGAGGATAGAGCTAGAAAGATCAAAGGAGTGGGTTGAACAGTCTGCAACCTTTAAAGATGCAGGGGCATGGGTGAAACAGAAGTATGCTGACAAAATACATAACACCCTCAGGCATTGCACTCATGAATTAGTTACTACTGCTATTTAATCATAGGGGAAGAAAATTGTCAACATATTGAATGATTACAGTGCAAATAAGGACAATTTGGATCAAATGGTGAATAGATGGAAGGGAAAGAAAGGAGAATTGAAATTCTTTCACACCACATTCAAAGAAGAAAAAAATGTTGACATTGTCTTAACTGGTACTTATAAATGTGTCAAATTACTCATGGACATGAATATAAGAAGGAGCATCGTCATCAGGAAGATAATTGCTTTGAGAAAAGAATATTCAAAGGACCGATATGAGATCTTTCCAAATCTTTTTAAGAAGAATGGTGATCTAAAAAATGAAGCATTATGGTACAGGAAGATGAATGAGGCACTGGCAGTAAGAACCAATAGCATAATTACTTTGGAAATTACATTATTGTTTGTTCAAACTATTGAGATAGTCGGTAAAGCCAGAGCCTTTTTTGAATTTTGGTCAGAAGAAATTGAGAAGGAAAGTGTCAATTGGAAAGAGATTAATAGGAGAAAGGATGAAGTCATTAACTTTGACTGGCCAAGTGATGAGGTGTATACCTCTTGGAAGGACAAGTATACTATAGTTGATCCAGGAGAAGGTGACGATATGAAAGTGGACAATGAGGCCCAACAGACTGGATGATACAGGTAAAGATGAAGATCCTACATCACCAATATCAAAGACAACAGACTCCAGGTGGCTTCTTCCAAACAATTTTGATGCAGTTACAAGTACCAAGCGGTCAGGAGACAAGATATGTTAAAAATCTATTGTAAAAAAGTGGTTATCACTTCATTAGCTATTTTGTCTTTTTACTGAGTCATTTGTTTTGTCCCTTTTCCAAATGATCTTTAGCTTGTTGCAATCCTATTCTATAAAAGGATTCCCAAGATCATTGGAAAGGGCTAGAAAATTTGTATTGTAAACAATTTGTAAAATTTTCGGTCAAGAGGGGAAATATAGTATGATTTGTACTAGATAGTGTAAGAAGTCAAAAATAAAGTTGAGAGATCTTTTGTAGGTTGTTGAAGAGGTTATCTCTGAGTAATTTTTGTATACTGGAATAATATTTTATAAATTTAATACAAAGATCTAGATTCCAATCTCTCATGTGTTATGTGTCTTGTGAGTTATGAATTTTTTGATTGATTAGCATAGTTTTCTCTGTGTTTATGTACATATTTGAGAGTTATGATCTAGGATCATATTAAATTAGGCTCTAATTAATGCATAGATTCATTTGAAACATGCTAGGATTCTATTAGTGGTAGGGTTTTGGATATTTGTATTATGATCTAAAATCTTTGGTGAATATTGATTTCAGTATACTGTATCTGGGTCAGAATATAGCCCAATGGATAAAGCACTGATCTAAAAGATGATAAGTTTTGTATTATTGCATATCTAGTTGCACGTTGGCTATGTTTTCCTATAAGAAAACATTTAAAATTCATTAAGTCTACATTTGTGTAAGTTTTTTATGAATTCCTATCTCATGCTCCATTTCATGGTTGATGTTGAATGGGTAATTAGCCAGTTGTCTAGTATCTCCCGATTATGTTGAGTCATTGTGAGATTACTGCTTGATAGTACCATATTAGATATATCATAAGGTATTATAGGGCATCCCCCCTTGGTGTAGAAGGACCTAAAGATTAGAATAATTAAGAGAGTGCTTTTTATTTGGTCATTTTCTTACATGAACAAATATTTGGAGGTGGCTCCTCTATAAAACAGTCATAAGAAGAAGAGGTTATTGTTGTTTTTATTGAAACATAAAAAGAAACCAATAGGTTAGATGGTGTTTAAGGTTGTTTAGGGGTATTTAATGTGTTTTTAATAAGATCCACAAGTTTTGTATCCAAGCTTGTTCATTTATGTTTGTAAGAGCAAAGGTTGCTCATGCGTTCAAAATGTTGTCCAAATGGTCTAAAAGTTGTAAAAGTTGCTAATTTTGAGAAACTAGGGGACATGGTATCCTCTAGGATCATAAGTTTCCTAAACAGGGTCCTAGGATAGGTCAAGGAGCATCGAGTTGACCAAAAAGGTCAAAAAGCAAGAAATGCTCAAAAGTTGCTAGCAACTTTTTGCAACTTTTGCAAGAAGTTGCAAATGAAGGAATGAGCGGTTGTAAGCACCCATGCTCATGTATTTGAGGATGGGATGAATAATTTTGGAGGTTAATGAGGTTTTAGTTGCAGACCACATGTGTGCACAAATTGTACGGATGATTTTCTGAGTTTTCCTTGCAATTACAGTGCTTCTGCAATATTGTACGGTTGTGTACGGATTGGATTTTATAATATAACTCCATGGGAGTGTAGATTTTTGTTTTAGATTTATTTTTCATATTCAAGTTTTCTTTCAATTTTAGGGATTGTGAATTTACACTTATTTTTAGGTGACTATGTCAGCAAGTTCCATTTGCAGAGTTACAGGAACAAAAATAGCTCTAACATAAGCATCCACCATTGAAAATGAATAAGACCTTGTGGAATGGTAGTTTAGCGTCTGTACATAGTGTTTTGGTTTCATTTTTTTTTCTTGCAATGGAACTCCTAGTTTTGGAGTGATGCCCTAGGCTAACTTCTTGGAGTAGCTAAGCCAGGATAGTGTGAAGATCTAATTGAAACAACACACCCATGATCTGGTATGGACATCTTATTAGCATGTGTGGAAGCCCTAGAGTGTCCTCTTAAGGGATAAAATGGTTTTAGGAGTTGGTATGAAGTTTTAAGACCAACTGGATGCATTTTATAGTGACTGGTATGGAGGCCTAAAAGATAGCCTAGAAACTAGGGCCTTCTACAAATTAAGGTTGTGGGTGTTTTGAAGACTTGTAGCTTTGGATTCTTGAATGGCTAGGTGATATCTTTCAGAAACATATAGTCTCCCATGGGGTTTTATGGAATAATTTGAATCATTTGACCATAAATAGTGAAAAGAGACCTAATTCAATTAGGCCTAATCAGGCCTACTAGTGGATAGAAATAGAAAAGTGATTTCTAAGGTGGCCAGAAGTGCTTGAATTGTCTTTGATGGAAATTTAAGGTAACATGAACATAGTGCAGGACCTGAGATGAGCTTGGGAAAGATCCTAAGAAAGGGTTTAGGGTTCTAGAGGGAAACCAAGGAGGAAAAGAAGGTGATTGAAGGGCTAGTTGGACTAGTTTGAAGTTGATTATGTATTGTTTCTTCATCATTCAACTATACCTAGGAGGAAATTTGAATTAAGGGTCTTGGAGGCTAGATATTGGTGAAGAAGACATTGGATGGTTCCAAGAATTAGATCTTAGTTTGGAGAAAGACAAACTCATAGAACTCTAGACCCTCTGCATCGGTAAGTTAACTGCGTTTGAGTTAAATGATTTTTTCAATATTTTGCATGCTACATCTAATATTGAATATGCATTTAAGTCTACCTTAAAGATTAGAAAATCTAGGGAAGTTGTAGCCAGAGATGGATATTTGAGTAGTGCTAGTGAGAAATTTTATAGTTGTACTAAAGGTCTTGAAGAATTATTTACTGAATGTGATGAGAATGAGAGAGAATTTGAAGCTTTGTTGGCTAGAAGGATACAAAGAGGCAAAGGCAAATACTGAGGTAAGTTACCCTTGAAATGTTTTAATTGCGCTAAAATTGGTCATTTTGCATCTAACTTCCCTGAGAAAGATAAGGAGGAAAAGAAAGATAACAGAGATAGGGACAAAAGAGAAAATAGATTCAGGAGATTTAGAGACTAAAAAAACAAAGGTAAGAAATCTTTTCATATTGCTAAGGAAGGACTAAGTGATGATGATTCAGATGATAGTGATGATGGAAAAGAAGTTGTTTATGTTGCTATTAAAAATGATTCTGATGAAGAAGAACCAAGAGCCCTAATATCACAAGTATGTAAGAATGAAACATGGATTATAGATAGTGGTTGTTCACATCACATGACTGGTGACACACTTAAGTTTATTTCCTTGGAAAAGCATGATGGAAGATTTGTTAGATTTGGTAATGATACTCCATATCCTGTGAAAGGAAAATGTTCTTTAATTCTACTGAATAACACAAGATGCGATGATGTTTATTGGGTTTAAGGATTAAAGTATAATTTGTTGAGTGTTGCATAGTTAAATAATACTAGTCACCGACTGGAATTTTAATATGGAAATCTGAAAGTATTTGATAAGAAGGAAAGTCTGATTGTTACTAGAGAAAAATATAAAGATAATTTATTTTATCTTGATACTTCTATGAAGAGTTGCCTATTTGCTAAAGTTGAAGATGTTTGGTTATGGCACAAAAGGATTTGTCATGTTAATTTTGACAACTTAATCAAAGTGAGTAATAAGAATAGAGTGAGAAGACTACCAAGATTAGAGAAACCTGAGAATGCTATGTGCAGAGAACATCAGATGGTGTGGGGCCTACCCCATCCCGTCATAGATTAGCATTTCTTTTATTTTCTATACTATATAGTTGATACTAATTTTTGTTATAGTTGGACTATTGGGACACGTGTATTTACTTTATGGATCTGTTGAATCCTCTGTTTGTATACATCACCTGATTATGTAATCTATGAGGCCTACCCCAATCTGACATAAGCTTAGAACTATCTCTCATTTATATGTTCTCCCTTCGATACAGATTTTGTTATAGTTGGACTATTGGGACACATGTATTACCTTATGGATCTGTTGAATCCTTTGCTTGTATACAACACCTGATTATGTAATCGGTGAATCTATTAGATACTTTGTGTGAGTGATGTAGATTTCCATTTAGGACTTAGTTTGGATGATTTAGTATATTGGATTAGTAAGTGGATGTTAAATAATATCAGTATGCATATTTATTAACAGTTATGTTTATGCATATGGATTAGATGAAGAAATTGTTTAAATTTCAATGAATCATCGATGCAAATGTGAGTGAATGTGTGTTTAATTTACATTATGTATCTCGATATGTTTATGTGTTGGTTTATTGGATCTACTGATGTGTGCAATGAGTGTGCAGGAAAATTTGACCATGGTACTAATCGGGGATTCAGGAATGGGCCTATGTGAAAACCATGATGCTAAGGCCCTGTCTATATAAAGAGACATGGACCTCGTTGTATTGTATTTTTATTCATAAAAGTGTGGTGTATGATTGTAATTAATATAATTAAGTAAATGTGTTATAAGTCATGCTCATGTGAAATTGTTGTGTCACTTGGCACATGTGCACTCTATGTGTTGGCATGGCTAGTGAATGTGACTAGCATAGGCTTAACTTTACCCAAGAGTTACCTAGTATAGTCCCAATG
>MU224956.1:259943-305034 GCA_018584345.1 Thuja plicata | reverse complement strand
ATATTATAAAAGATTAAATTTTATTTTAAAACTTATAAAATTAATTTATTAGATTTTTAAAATAAATTTATTTACTCTTTAATAATTATTAGTTTATATTACTTTATTTTAATTTTCTTCTTATAATAAAAAGAAAATATAAACTTCCAGAAGTACTTAAAAAAAAAAGAGAGAGTATGATAATGTCATATTTGTAAGTTTTAAAAAAAATCATCATAGAATATTTGATTGTTTAAGAGATTTGATCAGATTTAAATTTGATTTTTTTTTAGGTTAGATTTTTAAATTCCAATTTGGATTCCAAATAGAATTTCATTAAGATATTAGTGTATAAATTTGAATTTAGTGTTAGATTAGTCTAGAAGGTTCATCACTAAATTATTAGCAATTTAATTTAATGAATTAAAGAATTAAATTTAAACATGTTTTTGTGTAAATTGTTTTAGAGAATGAATTTAAATAGACTTAATCAATTGGAACAATTTTTAAAGTTTATTTGATAAATATAAATGTATATACATTTTAAGGGCATTAATTATAGATTTTTTATTAAAGACCTTTTTGTTAGAATTTATTTATTGAATTATTAGGACATTACTATATTATAGGATATTTAATATATTAGTATGAATTTTCTTTGGGTTGCCCTTTTTAAAATTTAGTATAATCAATTTAATATTTAAATCAATTAGACATCTATAAATATGATTTAATTAGATTATTACCTAGTTTTATTAAATTGATACGTGTTACTTTAGAAATCGTTTAATATGATTAGATAAGTTATCATGTTAAATAATCATTTAAACGTTGTATTCTTCTATAGACTTAATGACCCTAGTTAACTTGTAGTTAATGATCTAGTTGACATTATAGGTTGATGTTAGGGTTACGACCCCTTTTAAATGACTAGTGGGATTCTTAGTCAAACCTAGTTAACTGAGATCTACAAAACCTATTATGGTCCTAGACTTGCAACTAAAAATGTAACCCATAGTTAACTTAGAGACATGTGTATGTTTCAGCATAGGAAACATTAGTCTTTCAAAAAAAATTGTAGGTGTGCTTTTCCCAACTTTTGGGCATGACATTTTGGTATCAGAGCCATGTTTGCAATATTGGAACCTAAACTCACTTTGTAACAACTAAAACATTGTCCTTTGTGTAGGATTCCTCCTATTATGCGACAAGGTCGTAAGCATGGACAAGGTCGTCAACGTACCCCCTCGGTTTGTGAGGAGGTACGACTAGAGGAAGAGGTTCTCAAGGGAAATCAGGATCCTCCTCTTGAACCTCCTCCTAACCCAAATGCCTACATATTGATGGAACTACAGAACCTTGTAGGCATAATTTTGGATGGGATGCCTCAAATAGCACAACACAATGTAGAGTAGGATAGAGAAGGACGAGAGTCCTCACTTAGAGAGCAGAGTAGGAGTCCACCTCCTAGATTTGTTGAGGAGCAAGCAAAACACGATATTGGTTCCATTAGGGGACCGGAGCCACCACCCAGGATTGAGGCTCAAAGTTTTGAGAGAGCACCTAGAAATATAAGAGATCAGATTAGGGAGTTGATGTGGCTCCAACCACCTCTATTCTTAGGAGGTACATATAGGATAGGTGCGGATTCTTGGCTTCTAATCCTTGAGAGGTGCTTTGGGTTGCATGCCTATGGTAGCAACCTTAGAGCATGTTTTTCTATTCACATACTTAGATACAAAGCCTCCACTTGGTGGAGACACGAGGAATCCAAGGGACACTTGATTATTAACACCCTTACTTGGGATGCCTTCCTCTATATTTTCAAAGCTAGATATCTCTCGAAATAGTTCAGGCAGTGTCGTATAGGCGAGTTCCATGATCTCCGGCAAAGGGGACTCTTAGTAGCTCAATATGAGGGTAGGTTTCTTGATCTCCTCCCTTATGTGGAGTATATGGGGGATGAGAAGTTGTTGGTTAACCGGTTCATCAAGGGGTTAAATCATGTGATAGCTGATAAGGTATGCATGGTACCTCCAAGAGACTTACGGTTCATGGTGGATAGAGATTTGGTGGTCAAGGAGATAGTCAAAGGTCTACACGATGCTAGGGATGGGTCTCAAAATTGTAATCCCACACCATAGGCCTCAGGATATAAGAAACCCCCATGGAAGGGGAATCAGAGGTATTCTTTGAGGTCATTTAGGACCCTACATCCATAGCAATCTTAGTAGAACCAGCGATAGAGGCCACCATAGGTACAGCAGGGCTCTAAGCCCAGGCAGTAGAAAACACAGGGTCCTAGGAAGGACCAGAGACTGCAAGCACCTTTTACACCTCCAGTATGGACTCAATAGTTTGTTTGGGGTGGTTATAGTGGGTTTTCTAGAACTGCAGGTTCACAGTACTCTAGACCTCCTTGTGTGTAGGTTCAAGCACGTGGGCCATGTTACACTTGTGGTTCCATGGGGCACATAGCTAGAGAGTGTTGCTAGACTGGTAGTCAGCATGCAGCAATGTTAGAACCCACTGTAGGAGACAGGGGAAAGTCCCACAGAGTTTTTGTAGCAGTGGATAACCACCAGGCAGAGCACCAAGCCATCGTCATTGAGGCCGCATGTAAGATCAGAGGTAGTGATATTTCTATTTTATTTGATATAGGAGCTACTGACTCCTTTTTTTCTCCATCGGTTGTGGAGCGTTACAGGCTAGTGGAAGCTAGGCAAGATTTTTTATTAGAGGTTGAGTTAGCCTTGGGAGCTAGAGTTTTAATTACCTTGATGGTTAGAGATTGCCTGATTTAGATTGGTGGCTTAAGCACCATAGAAGATCTCAGAGTTACTCCTCTTGGATCCCATAATTGTAGTAGTCCAAACAGCAACTCCATGCTAAGTACGGTCTAGTACTTAGCATGTATTGGCTAGGTGCCCACAAGGCCATGTTAGATTGTCGCTAAAAGAGGATCGAATGCTTGGATGATGATGGCAGTGCTACAGTGATTCTAGGAATCCAGAGACCTATATCCCTTTGTGTGATCTCCTATATGCATCTTCAGTGATGCATGCAGAAGGGATGCGCATCTTAAGTGATGCATGCAGAAGGGATGCCAGTTGTATGCTATCACCATCAGCGACAAAGATGATGAGGTAGAGAAAGAGGCCTCACTAGATGACCATCCCATACTACAAGATTATGCAGATGTGTTTCCTTCAGAGATACCTGATATGCCTCCTCGTAGGGCAATTGACTTCCACATATATCTTTTACCAGGAGAAGAGCTAGTTTCAAGAGCACCTTATAGGATGACCACTAATGAGATCAATGAGCTCAAGATACAGCTAGAGGAGTTGTTAGAGGAAGGACACATTCATCCTAGTGTTTCTCATTAGGGTGCACTAGTGATATTTGTGAAGAATAAGGATGGATCTCTTAGGTTGTGCATGGACTATTTTCAGTTGAATAAATTAACCATCAAGAATTGGTATCCACTTCCTAGGATTGATGACCTACTTGATCAGCTGTAGGGTGCCCGAGTGTTCTCAAAGATAGACCTCAAGTTGGGATACCACCAGTTGAGGATAGTGGATAGTGATATCCATAAGACCGCATTTCATACTAGATATGACCACTACATATTCACTGTGGTTCCATTCGATCTTACAAATTCTCCAGTTGTATTCATGAGTCTCATGAATGGAGTATTTCATACATTCCTTGACAAGTTTTTTGTGGTGTTTCTCAATGATATTTTAATCTATTCTAAAAATGAGAAAGAGCATGAAGAGCACCTGAGACAAGTCTTGTAGTGCTTAAGGGACAATTATTTATTTGACAGTTTTTCGAAGTGTGCATTCTTCCAATTAGAGGTCAAGTATTTGGGGCATGTGATATATGGTTATGGGAACTCAATAGACCCCTCAAAGATAGATTTCATTATGGATTGACTAGCACCTACCACTATGACTGAGGTGAGAAGTTTAATGGGTCTAGCCGGTTACTACAGATGGTTCATTGAAGGGTTCTCTCAAGTAGAACACCCCATCACTTCTCTTCAGCAAAAGGGGAATAATTTTGAGTGGACTGAAAAGTGTGATAGAGCATTTTAGGAGCTCAAGAGAGAACTTGCCAGTACAACCATACTATGCCAGAGCCCTCAGCAGACTTTATGGTTTGCATAGATGCTTCTTTGGATGGTTTAGGAGAATTTCTTATGCAAGGTGATCGAGCTATTGCCTATGAGTCTAGGCAACTAAAGACTCACAAGATCAACTACGCTACCCATGATCTTGAGCTTGAAGCAGTGGTGCATGCCCTAGTGAGATGGTGACACTTCCTCTTAGGGCATTGCTTTGAGCTACATTCAGACCATCAGAGTCTTTATTACATCTTCACTCAGCCAAACCTTAATGCTTGGCAAAGGAGATAGATGGAGTTATTATGTGAATATGATTTTGATGTCCATTACATCAAGCGGAAAGAGAATGTAGTCACAGATTCCTTGAGTAGGAGATGACACAAGCTTTCTTCTATGACCATAGGGACAGATTTTGAGAGATCGCATTCTTCATCACTTACATGAGGATGAGACATATCCAGAATTTTGTGAGCTTATTCGATCTCAGAGACCCCTTAAGGGGAAATTTTTAGAGTATACATTGGAGTTAGATGGACTCTTATGTCATAGAGACAACATCTACATACCTTCTTCCAAAGGATTGCATGATTTTGTGATGCTAGAGGCTCATAGAGCCCCTTATGAAGCACATCCTAGAGTTAAGAAGATCCATGTAGATTTGAGACAGTTATACCATTTTCCCTGCATGAGATTGCGGATTGTTGAGATGGTAGCTAGGTTCCTAGAATGCTAGAGGGTAAAATAGGAACACCGTCACCCAAGTGATCTTCTTCAGACTCATGAGATACTAGTATGGAAGTGGGAAACCATTTCTATGGACTTCATATTTGGTCTTCCTATGTCATCTAATCGGCATGAAGTTATCATGGTGACAGTGGACAAGTTGACCAAAGTGGCTCACTTTTCACGCGTGCGTACTAGCTCTACTGCACCATCAGTGGCACAAGTGTTCTTACAAGATAAATTCAAGCTTCATGGCATACCTCATAAGATCATCTTGAATAGAGATTCTCTCTTCACTTCATCCTTTTGGAGAGAACTTCAAAAAGCTATGGGCACTAGGATCAATTTTAGTACTGCCTACCACCCCAAGATAGATAGATAGATTGAAAGGGTCAATTAGGTGTTAGAATACATGTTATGCATGTATGTGATGGACCATCAGACCCGATGGGAGAAATACCTACACCTAGTGGATTTTTCCTATAACAACAAGCACCATACATCCTTGGGTATGCCTCCCTACCATACTCTTTATGGTAGACCGTGGAGGACCCCACTCACTTTGGATAGGATCAAAGATAGAGTTTTCATTGGTCCTGAGCTAGTCATAGATATGGAGCAGCAGGTGAATTTTATTAGGCATCATCTCGAAGAGGCTCAGGATAGATAGAAGAAGTATACATATACATAGAGGATAGAGAGATTCTACTTGGTTGGATATAGGGTCTTCTTGAGAGTACAACCACAGAAGAGTCCAATCCATTTTGGAAAGGACTCTAAGCTTGCACCTCTATTTGTTGGACCTTTCGAGATCCTTGATAGGATAGGACCAGTTGCATACCATAGCTTTTCCACCTAGCCTATCACGCATCCATGATGTGTTTCATGTCTCAGTCTTGTGAAATTATATATATGATGAGTCTCATGTGATAGATTGGGATGCCTTGCAGGTGGAGTAGGACAGACAACTAGCTTTGGAGCCAATTCATATATTGGATCGATAGACGTTGGGCCTTCGAAGCCGAGATCTGGACCAGGTTAGGGTCTAGTGGGATTGTTATGACGAGGTTACAGATTTTTGGGAGGATGCAACACAAATGAGGTTACAGTTTCCCCACCTCTTTGATGAACTCCAAGAGGGTGTTCATGCCTAGAGTGGGTGGGTTTGGGGCCTACCCCAACCCGTCATAGATTAGAATTATATTTCTTTTATATACTATATAGTTGATACTATTTTTGTTATAGTTGGACTATTGGGACACATGTATTTACTTTATGGATCTATAGAACCCTTTGTTTGTATACATCACCTGATTATGTTATCAGGGAACGTATGTGATACTTTATATTAAAGATGCAGATTTTAGTTAATCATTTAATTTTGATGATGTATTACATTAAATTAGTATGAATATGTTATCATGTGGTAAATCAGTTTGGGGAAATCATATATGCTTATTTAATTAAATGTAGATATTGTGTACATTTTAAAAGAGTAATTGTTCAATGAAAAATGATAGTGTATGATAGATTTTGTTATGTTTCATATCATGCTTTATTGGACATACTATTGTGTGTAATGAGTGTGCAGGAACAGTGACCATGGTACTAAACGAGGGTTCAGGAATGAACTAATGTTATCACTGTGATTCCAAGGCCCTGTCTATAAAAAGAGACATGGACCTCATTGTATTGTGTTTTTATTCATAAAAGTGTGAAGCGTGATTGTATTTAATTTAATTTAATAAATGTGTAAACAAGTCACGCTTATGTAATATTGTTGTGTAACTTGACACATGTGCACTCTATGTGTTGGCATGGCTAGTAGATGTGACTAGTGTAGGCTTAAATCTAACCTAGGGTGTTACCTACTGTAGTACCCAAGCTTACCTTGAGTTAGGAAAATTCTAGATGGGTTCACTTGACTTGGAATTCGTGGGTTAACCTTGGTTAGAGTTTAGGAGGGTCTTTTGTGCTCTCAGAGGGTAACTAGGGTCAAAACTAACTACCCCACTTAGTACCTTAGGGATTAGGGGTCATTTTCAGCCCATTAAGAAACTTAAAACGCATTTATGACTCCTAAAGTCTCCATTTTGGGAAGTGGCGAATTTGGAGAGTTGGAAAACTTTGGTTAAGCTATCCCTTCTTTCCTTGTTTGCATTTAAGTCCATTTATGGAGAGGAGATGCAAGTGGGAGATGGGATGGGTTAGGGTCTCCTACTCATTAACGAGGTCCTGATAGTTTAGGAGAAGGCCTATATAGGGAAGAGTTTAGTGGGAGCTTGGGTTTTTCACCCACTCTCTACTTTTAGAGACAATTTCAGTGTAGAAGGAGAAATTTGGAAGAAGAGGATTAGAAGGAAAATCTCTTCACAAGCCACCATCCATTTTTCCATAGCTTGGATTTAGGTTGGCCTCTTAGTGTAAAGAAGAGTTTTTATTGTTTATACATGTAAAAATATTAGAGCTCCATTAATGGAGTCTTGTATGTAATTGTTTACTCCATGAATGTTCTTTAAATTCATGATTATGTTGTGCTTCTTTTGTGCTTATACTTTATTTGGGAATCTTAAAGGTACACTCGCCCTTGGGAGGGTAGAGTAACCTTGAAGGGGTGATAGGTTGAGACACCATGTAGTGTAGAGTCTCCCATGTGAGGAGGGATAGACATGGGTTTTTTTTGCCATGATGCCAAGCAAGCCTGAGGGCACCAGGGGGTCATAAGGAGAAGTTTTGATGGCTAAAGGCCATGTTTTTATGTCTTGAGGAAGTTGGTTGTACAAGTCCATGTGTGGCTTTCTTTCAGTATATTGTGCTTTGGCTTCTCCTCCTAAGCTAGTCCACTATCACCCCATTTGAGGAAGGCCTCTTGGAGACCTTCTTTTTTTTAAGCCATGAGAGGGATTTTTCTGTTGAGTTTGTTGGTTGAGTATGTATTTTACTGTTTGTATCCTTGTTCAGTTTTGGATCTCCAAGCTCGGGGGTGGCCTTGCAAAGGCCCGGATTGGGAGGTGAGCCTTCATGGTCAGCCTACATCCTTTTTACAGGTTCAGCTAGAGCTCTTGAAAAGTTATTAAGAGTTCTTGGAAAAACACCCCCTGGAGTAACTATGATATACCCATCAAGTTGATCTTTTTGAGGTCCTATTTTGTAATTTTGATCTTGAAGTATGTAGTGAAAACATATTGATTTTTGTAATTTTTGAAGGGTTTGGATTGTTGCCACCCTTGTAGTTATAACTAAGAATTTTGTAAAGATGGTACTTTGTGAATAAGAAAAGAAAATATTTCAGCCCATGCGTTGCATATGTAATTATTAAATCATTTACCTTAATTTCATTATAATGTTGTTTATAAGGTTATTTAGATAGTTAAAGTGAAAATAATCTCTTTATGGATTAAGGAGAAAATTCATCCTATTTTAAACATATAGGTTCGTTGAAAACTTCATTTAATTATTTATAGATATACACTTAATGTGAGTAATAGTAAAGTTATATTGAGATTTAATTGAAGACAGAATCCTTCACTTTATTTAGTGCAAAATTTCCTATTTGTTCTCTAATAATGTAAATTGCTTACTCAACATTAGATTTATTCAAATAAAGTATATATATTTAGAGATAATTACAAAGGTAAACTGAGAGTTTTAAATATTCATATTAACTCTTCATAATATAGTTGCATATAAACTATATATATATATATATATATTACAACCACAAAAAATAATAAGTGACATATATTAATGCAAACTTTTGCAATACCCATCATTTTTTTTGGGAAATGAGATTTTTTTATAAAATAAAATATATTGTTTTGGGTGGGGAGGGTGGAAGCCCTACCTGACACTGCCTTCCATTATCCCCGCTCCACGAGATCTTTCCCGCCATGGTGTAGCTCAGTGGGGGAAGGGTGACGGCCGCGGCCAGCCTGCTCTGCCCACTATGGCTAACAGTGGGATGGGAGGCATCGCGTCGTGCCACGCCGCTAAGCCCCCACTATCTCCCCCTTCCTCCATCTTTTACGGTGGCACCATCCACTGTGGTTGCACCGCCTCTTGCAACCCCTTTGTTGTTGCCTTCACTTTGTACCGCCACGTGCCACGTCACTCTACTCAGTGTCATCTGCCTTGCCTCCCACCTCCATGTGTGCCACCACTGCAGTCTCCCACCTCCATGTGCGCCACCACTGTAGCCTCCACCCATGACCCAATTTCTATTTTTGTCGCCCATCGTGCATGCATGAATAGGGTTGCAACCCTATGCCTCTGCCCTAATAGCATAAAAAATCATCATTAAATAATAACCTAAGCAGTTTATAATAAAAATAAAATATAAACTTCTAGAGGCACTTAAAAAAAGAGAGTATGATAATGTCATATTTGTAAGTTTTAAAAAAAAATCATCATAGAATATTAGATTGTTTAAGAGATTTTATCAGATTTAAATTTGTTTTTTTATTAGGTTAGATTTTTAAATTCCAATTTGGATTCCAAATAGAATTCCATTTGACTTAGTAGTGTATAGATTTGACTTTAGTGTTAGATTAGTCTAGAAGGTTCGTCGCTAAATTATTAGCAATTTAATTAACTAAAGAATTAAATTTAAACATGTTTTTGAGTAAATTGCTTTAGAGAATGAATTTAAATAGACTTAATCAAATGGAACAATTTTTAAAGTTTATTTGATAAATATAAATGTATATACATTTTAAGGGGATTAATTATAGATTTATTATTAAAGACCTTTTTGTTAGAATTTTTTTATTAAATTATTAGGATATACTGTATTATAGGATATTTAATATATTAGTATTAATTTTCTTTGGGTTACGATTTTTAAAATTTAGTATAATCGATTTAATATTTAAATCAATTAGACATCCATAAATATGATTTAATTAGAATATTACCTAGTTTTATTAAATTGATATGTTACTTTAGGAATCATTTAATATGATTAGATAAGTTATCATGTTAAATAAAGAGTTAAACATTGTATTATTCTATAGACTTAACGTCCCTAGTTAACTTGTAGTTAATAATCTAGTTGACATTATAGGTTGATGTTAGAGTTACGACCCCTTTTAAATGACTAGTGGGATTCTTAGTTAAACCTAGTCAACTGATATCTACACAACCTGTTAGGGTCCTAGACTTGCAACTAAAAATGTAACTCATAGTTAACTTAGAGACATGTGTACGTTTCAGCATGGGGAACATTAGTCTTTCAAAAACAAATTGTAGGTATGTTTTGCCCAACTTTTGGGCATGACATATTGGTAAGATGACTAAATCTAGTTTTTCAAGCAAGACTTATGTTACACAAGGAATTTTGGATTTGGTGCCTATTGATTTATGTGGACCCATGAGGACTCAAAGTTATTATGGAGACAAATATTTTATCTTATTTGTGGATGATTATTCTAGAATGATGTCTGTAATATTTTTAAAATAAAAATATGATGCATTTAAAATGTTCAAATGATACAAGGATAGAGTTTAAAAAGAAACTTGAAGAAAATTGAAATGTCTGAGATCTAATAGAGAAGGTGAGTTTACTTCTGATGAATTTACATTGTTTTGTAATGAGAATGTAATTAAGAGATAGTTGTCAGCACCGAGGACACCACAGCAGAATGGAATTGCTGAGAGAAGAAATAGTTCTATTGTTGATTTTCTAGGACACTAATGATTGAAAAAGGAATATCACAGAACTTTTGGAGAGAAGCTGTGAGTACTATTTGATGAACTATAACTGAATGAATGTTTCAAGATGATAAGTTGATGATCAGTGAGTTGCAAAATTGAATGCAAGACATTAAATCATTTAATGTATTGTATTGTCATTGATGTCAAATTGATATGTTTTGATTGGTCATACACATATCATCACAAACTTAAAAGAGTTGAAGAGACAAAGTTTATGCAGTCGATAAAAGATAAAAGTTCAGTATACACCGAGTGACAGTAAACACTAACGGACAACGTTACCAAGAAAATGTCACCAAGCAGTTCACAGTGTATACCAAGAGCTGCAGTAATTGAGCAAGTAGTTACCGAGAAAGATCTATTTACCGAGCATAACTGGAGTGGTCACCGAGCCGACTAAATTTGTTACTGAGCATAACTAAAGTTAATGACTGAGCTAACTGAAGTTGATCACCAATCAGAACTGAAGATAAAGAATGACAAATACACTTAGCTGGCAAGAGCTATATTTAGATTGACTGGTTGATTGCTTTATTATTATCGATCAGTTAAACTAAAGAAAGGAAAAATATTTAAAGCACTTTTTATTCATAGATAACAAGGAGAGATTTGTGGAATAAAACTAAAGGAGAGATTTATGGATTAAAGCAAGAATGTCAAGCTTTACCGATCAAGAAGTGATCTACGATGAAAACAAGGAATTTGAATAGATAAATCATGTCTATATAAATTTTAAAAAAGTAATTCATTATGAAGAGAGGAACGTTGAATAAAATTTTGGTGAGGATAGAAGTCTTCATGCAGATCTGATCATACTGGCTGAAGAACAGAGCCAAGGAATTTCGCCGACACCGAGAAATAGAGGACAGAGCATTCACCGAGCAGAAGAAAGAAGGGAGCAAAGGAACTGAAGTGAACATTGATTAGAGAGGTATTATTGGACTAACAATAGATCTGAATATCTACAAGTTAAAGTTGTATTATTTTTACAGATCATTTAATGTAGGAATTTAACCATTGATTCAGAAAATCTCTTAACCGAGTGGGATTTAACCATCCTTATTGTATTGAGATACTTAAGATTATCAAAAGTTTTTCTTGTTGACAGCATAGTGAATGCTAGGTCAAAAGACAAACTTTTAGTTTTGAATCCTCTAACAAGGTCGCACTTAACAGTGTGTTTGTAACTTTTAACAGGGTTGGCTCTTCACCAAGCTCACTTCAAAAGAGTGAAAATTTTGGGGTACTGGTCCCAAGTGGTTTTTCCCTTGACAGGGTTTCCACATTAAAATCCATGTGTCAAATGTGTATTTCTTTCATTGCATAGATATTTTACTTTACACATTACTAAAACTAGATCGGTCGATTAACACTAAGTTTAATTGCTGCTACTCGGTAAAGTCTAGAAAAGATAAACAGTATATATTACCGAACAGTATATATTTGCTAAAGTTGTTTAAGGCATTCATCTTGATGGACTCAAAGATAAATAGTGTTAGGAATAAGGTGTCTCAACCTTGTATATTTCCTTACATTTGATATTATTTGTTTTGTATTTAATTATTTGCAAATAATGTATTTAAGTTTGATATCCGTTATGTCATTTAGTTGAGTGGACATGTTGTGTTTTCACTCCACTTGGAAGATGACAAGGATGATTAAACTTGGTCTAGGTGAATAGAGGTTATTTTCCAAATGTTAGCACTTTGGAAAATGTGTAAGGTAATCATGACTGAAACGGTTATGACAGATTCCTATGACGGACATTAATATTTATAAGAGCTAATTGTGAGAGATTCGATGATAGGTGAAGACATGCAAGACATGTGGCAACTGATTATGTTGAGTAGGGTTCCTATTTTTCTGGAGAATGGTAAAACCCTAATATGGTTATCTTTGGAATTTGCCCTAAAAAGGGAAGTGCATGATATAAGTGTTTCTGGGTTGCAAATCGCAGTGTGAAGTTAGTGTATTGTTGGCATATTGTTATGCTATCAGATTTGTCTTCAAGTGTCGCTTATCTCCTGAAAGAACTTGCATTGCAAGTGTATTGTAAATAGCAATAGTTTTGATTAATACATTGTGTAGTTTTTGGAGTGCTAGGGTTTTTTACCGAAAGGTTTTCCCTAGGGTAAATCATTGTGTCATTCTCATTTTTCTATGTGTGCATGTTATTGTATTACCATTCTGTAATTAATAAGGGTTAAATCTGAATTTGCATGATCCTCTTCTCGGGAGTTTAGTGTAGGGAACTGTTTTCCGCACTATTTTCCTTTCAAATAGAGGGTATTATGTTTGAGAAATAAGTTTTGGTTGGATTATTAGAATTATTTTTAATGTCATTGATTCACCCCCCCCTCTCAGTTATTCTAACAATTGATATCAAAGCTTTGGTGCTTGGGAGAGAGTTTAAAGACTTAAGCTAAAGATCGAAAGATGAGTAAAAGGGATGTGCCTAAGTTGAACAAAGACAACTTTGCATCATGGAAAAGCAAGATAAGACTTCATCTATCAGGTATTGGAAATGATGTCACACAAAACTTGGATAATGAATATGTTGCACCTAATGGACCTCTAATTATTGATCAATTAAGAGAGAAACATGAACACAATTCTATGATGATAGAACTTTCTTCTTCACTATCCAATGCTAAATTTGAAGATATGAAATCATGCACCTCTACAAAGAAAATATGCAAAAAATGCAAGCTAGTACATGAAGGAGACACCAATGTGCTGAGAGCTAAAGTTGAAAGCCTAAGAGGAAAGTTTGATGACATAAGAATGAAAGGAGAGAATATCACTCAGTACAGTAGTAGAATCAAAGAAGTTTTTAATGCTATCCGTGGAGTAGGAGGAGTACTTGAGGAAGAAATAGTTGTAAGTAAAATTTTGAGAACCTTACTACCTATTTATGATATTAGAGTATCTGCAATTCAAGAAATGAGAGCAGTAGCAAATAAAAATGTTACTCTTGATAGTTTTATTGGTAGACTTATTTCATTTGAGACGAACAACTATGAAAATAGTGTCTTACCAACTATTGATTCTGCATTCAAATCTTCTCTGAAAATAAGAAAATCTAGTCACAAACACACTATGAGAAATGATAGTGACAGTAATAGTGATTAACAAGAACTTGGTGAACATGAAGCACTAATGGCTAGGAGACTACATAGAGGTAAAGGAAGATACAAAGGTAAATTACCATTGGTCTGTTTTAATTTCAAAAAAATTGGACATTTTGCTGCTAGATACCCTGAAAAGAGAAAGGATGAGAGAAACAATGACAAATCTTATGAAAATAATTTTGAAAAAAGTGATGACCGAGACTACAAAAGAAACCGACACTCTGACAGAAGAGATAACTGAGATTACAAGGACAAAGGCAAGAAGGCTTTTTACCTGGTTGAGAACAAACCTGAAAATACTGACACTGGTTCTAATGAAGATGTTGAGGTAGTACTTGTTGCTATGAAGGATGAGTTGGACAAAGAAGAAAGGTATGTTGAAACTGCACTCATATCTAAAGTTAGAAAAAATGATGTCTGGATTATTGATAGTGGTTGTACTCATCACATGACTAAAGATAAAGAAAAGTTTGAAACTTTTGAATATTATAATGGTGGATCAGTTAGGATGGGTAATGACTCACCTTGCCCAGTTGAAGGAAAAGGAACCATCATGTTGAATAAACTGATCAGATGTGAAAATGAATATTGGGTGAAAGGACTTAACTATAATCTATTGAGTGTTTCACAATTGAACAACACAGGACACCGAGTTGCATTTGAGATCAAAAAGGAAATTATCTATAATGTAAAAGGAAAGTTGATCGGTACTGGTGAACAAACAAAAGGTAATCTATTCTATCTTTACAATATTGAGACCACTTGTTTATTGGCTAGAAATGAAGACGTTTGGTTGTGGCATAAAAGGTTATGTCATGTGAATTTTGACAACATGGTTAAAATAAGTAAGAAAATAAAAGTAAGAGGCTTACCGAGTATGTCAAAGCCCGACCATGTTATGTGCAAAAATTATCAAAAAGGAAAAATGACAAAGTCTAGTTTCAAAAGCAAAACATACACATCTAATGTTATTCTAGAGTTAGTTCATACTTACTTATGTGGACCAGTGAGAACAAAGAGCTATTATGGTGATAGATACTTCATTCTATTTGTTGATGACTATTCTAGGATGATGACTGTGATGTTGTTAACAAAGAAATATCAAGCATTTAAGATGTTCAAATGGTAAAAAGCTAAATTTGAAAAACAAAGTGGAAAGGAACTGAAATGTTTAAGATCAGATAGAGGAGGAAAATTTATTTTTGATGAATTCACTAACTTTTGTAATGAGCATGGGATTACAAGACAGGTTTCTGCACTGAGAACACCACAGTAGAATGGGATTGCTGAAAGGGGGAATAGAGCAATTGTTGATTATGCCAAAATACTTATGATTGAAAAAGGCATCACACAAACATTCTGGAGAGAATTTGTAAGTATTGTTGTCTATACACTAAACCGAGTTCAATTAAAGAAAGACACCAATAAGACACCTTATGAGTTATAGTATGGATACACACCAAATGTGAGTTACTTTAGAATTTTTGGAAGTCAATGTTATATATTGAAAAATGATAGAAATGGGAAACTTGACTCTAAAAGTGATGAAGGAATATTTATAGGATATTCTACTAAAAGAAAAGCTTATAAATGTTTTAACAAATCTTCTAACAAAATCATTGAAAGTGCAAATGTTAAAGTGGATGAATTTACTGAGAAAAATGATGAGGAAAGAATAAAGGAACTGGAAGATTACAACAGATTTTTCTACATTAAAGAACCTGACACTTTTCCCGAGCAACAGTGTAACACTACCAAGTGACAGAACAATGCAACCGAGCATCAGGCTGCACACATCGAGAATCAGGAAAATGCTCACAATGTTGAACCGAGCGATGAAGATCAAAATGAAGGTCAAAATGATTATCAGAATGATGAACAAAGATATGAACCTGTACTTTCTAGATATGTCAGAAGACACCATCCACAAGACCAAATCATTGGAGACAAAAGAGCTAGAATGAGAACAAGAAGTAAGTCTCTTAACACTAGATGTTTGATTTGTGATTTTGAGCCTAAATTTGTTAATGTTGCACTTGAGAATCAAGAATGGGTTAGTGCAATGAATGAAGAGATCGAATAGATTGAGAAGAATAAAACATGGACATTAGTACCTAGACCGAGTGACAAAAATATCATTGGTACCAAATGGATTTTCAGAAACAAACTGAATGAGAGTGGAGAATTCATAAGAAACAAAGCAAGACTAGTATGCAAAGGGTATGCACAAGAAGAAGGTATTGACTCTGGAGAAACCTTTGCACCTATTTTTAGACTAGGAGTAAGAATTCTACTTGCTTATGATGCTTTCAAAGGATTCAAAGTATACCAAATGGATGTTAAATCTACATTTCTGAATGGAATACTAGAAGAGGAGGTATACATTGAACAACCTGAAGGGTTTGTTGATCCTAACAAGAGAAACATGGTTTGTATACTACACAAATCCTTGTATGGATTGAAACAAGCACCGAGAGCATGGTATGAAATACTTCACTCTTATCTCATTAGTATTGGATTTGTTAGAATAAGTGACAACAGTAATCTATATTTGAAAGGAGAAACTGATGATAAAATTTTGATTGCTGAGATATTTTTTGATGATATCATATTTGGAGGTAATGATATGCTATGCAAGTCATTTGCTGATGAAATGAGAAAAGAATTTAAAATGTCAATGTTTTGAGAAATCAATTTTTTTCTTGGCCTACAGATTCTACAACAGGATGAAGGCATCTACATCACACAATCCAAATACGTCAGAGAAGTTCTGAAGATATTCAAGATGGAGGAATCCAAACTAGTTGGAACACCTATGGAAACCATATGCAAATTGACAAAGGAAGATAAGACAACCGAGGTAAATCAAACCTTATACAGATCTATGATTGGAAAACTAATGTATGTTGTACACACTAGACCAGATATAGCACATGCAGTTGGTATAGTTTCAAGATTCTCTGCTAATCCTAATAAATCACACATGACTGTTGTTAAAAGAATTTTGAGATATCTGAAGAACACCAAAGACTATGGTTTGTCGTATAATAAAGAAGGAAACTTTAAGCTACAAGTTTATATTGATGTTGATTGGGCTAGAGACATAGATGATAGAAAGAGCACTACAGGAGGAGCATTCTTTATGGGTTATAGACTTGTCACATGGATAAGTAAAAAGAAAGGATGCATAACTCAATCAACTGCAGAAGCAAAATCTATAGTTGCTTCTACAAATTGCTCTAACATTGCATGGATCAAGAAATTGCTGAAAGGTATGAATGAAGAAATTCTTGACCCAATAATTATCTATTGTGATAATACTAGTGCTATAAACATTTCAAAGAACCCTGTGATGCATGCTAAAACAAAGCACGTAGCTATTAAGTATCATTACTTGAGGGAACAAGTACAAGAGAAAGAGGTAATACTGGAATATGTAAAATCCAAAGAACAACTAGCAGACATATTCACAAAACCATTACCAAAAGACACATTTGAGTACCTGAGGAATAGACTAGGGATTCTACCCTTGTCTACTGGTCACTAAGTTGACTAGAAGGCTGCATCATCCTACACATTATCAGAAGATCAATCATGTTGATGCAAGCTGAGATATGAACTACAATGACATATCAGTACAAGAAGGTACTTATCTAAACCACACACCAGATAAATTGTTGGCTACTACAGATTTGTATTGCTGATGGATAGGAGATTCAATGATATATTTTTGTTTGGCATTGTTGTCAAAGGGAGAGAGAGTCAATGAAATATCCAATGATAAGGGAGAGAAATAAATATCCATCAGGGAGAATAACATCAGTCAAAGGGAGAGAAAAGATCAGAGAAAGAAGTTTCTACAAAGAGAGAGACAAAAATTAGAAGATAGGATTGCTACACCTATCCATTAAAGGGAATGAAGAAAGGGAAAGCACATAGCAAGAATCAAATCTAAGCTAGAAGAGCTTATCAAGAGTTAGATATTTGAATTGGTTATAGAAAAATAAGTTTGGTATGATATGGAATATTTCATATGGTGTTGCCATCAATGCCAAAGGGAGAGATTGATGAACTATAACTGATTGAATGTTTCAAGATGATAAGTTGATGATCATCGAGCTGCAAAAGTGAATGCAAGACATTAAATCAGTTAATGTATTGTATTTTCATTACTGTCAACTTGATATGTTTTGATTGGTCATACACATATCATCACAAACTTAAAAGAGTTGAAGAGACAAAGTTTATGCAATCGATAAAAGATAAAAGTTCAGTATACACCGAGTGACAGTAAATACCGATAGATAGCGCACACCGATAGACAGCGTTACCGAGCAAATGTCACCGAGCAGCTCACAGTGTATACCAAGCACTGTGGTAACCGAGCAAGTGGTTACCAAGAAAGATATATTTACTGAGCATAACTGGAGTGGTCACTGAGCTAACTAAAGTTGTTATCGATCATAACTAAATTCAATGACCGAGCTAATTGAAGTTGATCACTGATCAGAACTGAAGATAAAGAATGACAAAAACACTTAGCTAATAGGAGCTATATTTAGATTGACTGGTTGATTACTTTATTATTATCAATCAATTAAACTAAAGAAAGGAAAGATAGTTAAAACATGTTTTATTCACACATAACAAGGAGAGATTTGTGGAATAAAACTAAAGGAGAGCTTTATGGATTAAAGCAAGAATGTCAAGCTTGATAGACCAAGAAGTGATCTATGATGAAAACAAGGAGATTGAATGGCTAAATCATGTCTATATAAAGAGACAAGTAATTCATTATGAAGAGAGGAATGTTGAATATAATTTTGGTGAAGATAGAAGTCTTCATGCAGATTTGATCATACCGACTGAAGAACAGAGCCAAGGAATTCTGTAGACACCGAGCAATAGAGGACAGAGAATTCACCGAGCAGAAGAAAGAAGGGAGCAAAGGAACTGAAGTGAACATTGATATGAGAGGTATTATTAGACTAATAATAGATCTAAATATCTGCAAGTTAAATTTGTATTATTGAATAGATCATTTACTATATCAGTTTAACCATTGATTCAGAAAATCTATTAACCGAGTGGGATTTAACTATCCTTATTGTACTAAGATACTCAAAAGTATCAAAAGGTTTTCTTGTTGATAGCATAGTGAATGCTAGGTCAAAAGACAAACTGTTAGTTTTGAATCCTCTAACAAGGTCACACTTAACAACGTGTTTGTAACCTTTAACAGGGTTGGCTCTTCACCGATCTCACTTCAAAAGAGTGAAAATTTTGGGTTACCTGTCCCAAGTGGTTTTTCCCTTAACAGGGTTTCCATGTTAAAATCCATGTGTCAAATGTGTATTTCTTTCATTGCAATGATAGTTTACTTTACACATTACTAAAATTGGATTGGTTGGTTAACACTAAGTTTAGTTGTTGCTACTCGGTAAAGTCTAGAAAAGATAAACAGTATATCTTACCGAACAGTATATATTTTCTAAAGTTATTTAAGGCATTCATCTTGATGGACTGAAAGATAACTATAGGGTATTATGTTTGAGAAATAAGTTTTTGTTGGATTATTGGAATTATTTTTAACGCCACTGATTCACCCCCGCCCCTTAGTTATTCTAACACTATTATTTATACATTTAACCGAGTACAAATGAATAAATGTACCAACAAGACACCTTATAAAATTTGGTATGAACACAAACCTAACGTTAGTTACTTTAAATTTTTTGGAAGAAAATGTTATATTATGAAAGATTCTAGAGAAGGAAAGTTTGATTCTAAAGGAGAAGAAGGAATATTCTTAGGATATTCTATGAGGAGTAAAGCTTAAAAATGTTTGAACAACGTTACAAACAAGATGGTGGAAAGTGGATATGTGAGAATTGATGAATTTGCTAAAAGCAATGATGAAGATAGAAAGAAAGAACCTGAGGATTATGAGAAGTTTGTATATGTACAACCTGATGTTCCTGATACCTTACCAAGAGCACCTACCAAGGAGGAAGATAAAAAAGGAGTTCTACAACCAAATGTTGATGTTGAAGGAGTGAGACCTACTGATCCTATTTTGGAAAAGTATGTGAGGAGGCACCATTCCCTGAGCAATATCATTGGAAATAAGGATGCTGGAGTGATGACTAGAAGCAAGGTAAGAGACAATACATGGTTGATATCTATGTTTGATAAGTGACAAATATTGATTAGACAATGATGAATTAATGATGTTATAGTTGTTTTCTACAATATATTTGATGTTATCAAATCAGTATAATTGATTGAATAAGTCATAAATTTCAAAGAGTTAAAGTTATGACTGAAAGAGTTACTTTACCGAGCTAGACATAGTCAGTCGATAGAAATTTATGTAAGTCGGTCATAGTTACCGAACACCAAGTGAAAGACAAGCACCAGGCACCGAATATGAGTTAGACATCGAGCAATGAATGAAGACAATTACTGAGTTGCAAAGAAATTTTTACCGAGTACAGGATATTGATTATAAATGATGATAAGATCAAATTTAATGTGAAGCGATGATGAGCTAGATGAGGATAAGAATTAAATGAATAATGTTAGAAGATATACGAACGTGAAAATTCAATGAGAAGATCTAAGGTGAAGATCAAGCGGTTAAACCTAATTATGAGAGTTCCATGAAAAGTTCAAGTTCTGAGGTAAAAGTGAAGTGGTTTACCGATTTGAGATTTATGAAGAAGATGATCGGACGACAAAGCGCAAATGATGGAAAATCTAATTAAAGAGATTAAGAGGCAAAATTATTTCTATATAAAGAAGGAGAAATAAATAGAGATTATGTTGCTGGCGAATTGAACAGAGCAGAAGAAGAAGTTGAAGAACAACATTTACCGAGAAGAACATAGAAACGGAGATTGAAGAATCTACAGTCTGAGAAAGAGATAAATTGAGTATGTGATGCTAGTATTCAATTGAGCATAAAGTATTTGAGACAAGAAATGGTAGTTTCTATATTTACAGATCAAATTTTATACTGTTGCTTATTAGTATTTGTAACAAAGAAATCTCTTAACCAAGTGGATTTAATAGTCCTATTTGTAAATCCTAGAAGTAGGTGACATTCCAAAAGAGTTTTTAAAGACCTCTAACAAGGCCACTCCTAAAAATGTGAAGATCTTAACAAATCTGAGGTAAATCCCCTAACAGGGTCACATTTAGCAAATGTGTTTGTAATATTTAATAAGATGAATTCTTAACCGAGCGTACTTCAGAAGGGTACAATTTTTATTGTGGGTCACAATTCCCACAGAGGTTTTTCCCAAATTGGGTTTCCTCATTAAATCTAGTGTCAACTAAGTTAAATCTAGAGTCGACTGTGTTAATCTGATGTTAATAAGTTTGAATGATTGATTTACATATTTAAGATGTATGGTTGTAAGTTATTAAGTTGTTTGGTGAATCGGTTGTTACTATATTCAGTTCTACTGAGTGAATTAGTGAGTTGATTTTTAAGTGTTTAGATTTGATTGTGTCTAATTCACCCCCCCCCCCCCCNCTAATTCCCCCCCCCCCCCCCCTCCCCCTCAGTGGACCAACAAAGGGAAAAAGGACATGCCATGCAAAATGTCAACTTGGAGCATTTAAGGTTTGAGAGGCTCAAAGGTTGCTCGCACATGTGTGAGAAACCTTGGGGGAAGGAAGTGAGGGACAAGGTTGTAAGGGAATTTAAGGTAGTTGGGTGGCTTCCTTGGGATGAGTTGCTCAAACATGTGTGAACAACTCATTAGCACTTAAAAATTTAGGAATCACCTTTTTAGGCTAATTAAGTAGGATTAATTAGTGGGTAGGATTATTAGGATGAGAGTGATGGGTGTAGACTAGGCTTTTTAGGTGGGTTTGGGATTAATCCAAATTATATTTAGATTAATCATAGCTTAGTAGAATATTAGAATGCGGAGAGAATAAATAAATTAAAATTTATTTAAAAGGGGATTTAATGGAGGGAATGTACTAAATAAAATTTAATACATTTAGAGGGATGTATTCAAAATAAATTTAAATACCTTAGGAGATGAACCAAATTTAATTAAATTGGTAGGAGAATATAACAAATATAATTAATTAATTATAATGTTATGGGGGGATATTAATTAAATTAAATTTCCTTAATAAGCGTGCTAAGGGACATTTTTAGGTGTCTACAATTGCAATCCTTAAAGTGTATGTATAAAATCTTGTACACGATTTTGATTAAATAAACATGATCAAGTTATTATAGTTCAATAACACAATTGGGATTTTGTACCTGTACATGTTAGTTTGACAAAAAAATTCATTCATACAAATGTGTGTGTGTGTGTGTGTGTGTGAATATATAGGTAATTATATATATATATATATATATATATATATATATATAATATATGTAGTAATATATAATAATATAATATATTATAATAATAAATTATTTAATAATTGAAGTAGATGGCTCTGAGAGATGTTGGGTTAGGCTTTTGTCAAAATCATGGTAGATGGCAGAAGTTGGGATGGCAATGTGATCAAGGGTTTCAAAACCATGCTTAGCACCCTCCTGCTTAGGTTTTGGAGGAAAGTAGTCCAAGTGAAGTCTCCTTTCTTGAAATTGACCTCAATCAAATCATTGTCTGTCACAAACTCATTAAAGTTATTTTGATCCTTCCCCATCCATCGTAGACCCCCCATTTTTATCCATAGGATGAAGGATAGCATTGAAATCTCTTCCCAACAAAAAAAAGGGCATCCTCATCAGAATTCATAATCCCTTCTAGATCCTACCACAACTTCTTCTTGCCAATCATTTTGTTGGGACCGTAAACATTCAGGATAAAAATAAATAAATAAATTTAAAAAGAGGCATTTAATGGTTTGGAAACAACTTTGATTCATTTCCAATACATTCCCTGATGAACCACATTAACTACCATCTTAGATTCATTCCACAAATCTCCTAGACACCCTAAGACCCCAAGAGCGTCCACAAAGGAATAATTACACATGTTTAAATTTGTTTTAAAAGACTCGTAATCCTCCTCCAACTTTGTTTCCTGTAGAAAAATTAAATCAAGTCTCAACTAATAAAGGCACCTCTTTATCAGCCATACTTTGTCACGGGCATTGCAGCCCCTAACATTCCATGAAAGGACTGTCATTTCTACCAAAAAAAAGGCATATCCATTTCTCGATCTCAATTTTCTTTGTCCAACAATCTCCAGTAACTCTCTAGCAGACCTCATGCCCTTTCTCTTCTTATCCCCAACCTTGACTTTGTCTGACAAGGTAGGAGATAAAACCAGACTACATTTCTCCAAGATACCCACTAAAGTATTCAAGCCCAAGCTATCTATAGCTTGACCCTCGCCTTCTAACTAGGAATCCTCATCGGCTTCACCAAAATTATCATCACAATCTCTTGCATGTTCGAAGGATTTCTCCAAATTTCTAATAGGGGAAATTTGGATGTCCTTGAACTAGACCTCATCAAAAGAAGTATCATTCTCCCCTCTAGCATCTAGGTGTTTACAGTCCAACCTCCCTGATATCCACTCACTACCATCCATCAAATCCATATTATGAGTTTCAGAGGGGAGAGCATCCAACTTTGTACCTAGTTTCACTACATGGTCCCTTAAAAACTCTTCTAATCCATGCCTCTATTAAGGGAGCTCCCTAATGAGAGACCCTTGAACATTTGGGGATTTAACCTGGTTCTCCAAACAAAACCCATCCTCAACTCCATTCGACTAAAGATTTAGTAGGGTTCACACTTGCTCCAAATGAACTAAACTCTGCATAAATCTATTAGGGTTAATATCCATACTAACTCTACAGAGAAAAAAAATCCAAGAATCCTCTTTGCTTCAAAGATATAGTTACTAGTATCAAGGATCCCATGATTTCCCACTGTCTCACCTTTCACCAAAACTTCAGAGTCGTCAAGTTCTTCCATCATCTGTGAAATTTCATTTACAAACTTGTTAAGCTCAAGACGGGCTTCCCTTTCACATAAACACTACAATCTTTGGTGGTCTATTTCAAGCTTTTTCTTTTCTTACAATTCTCCACCACCACCTTTGCTTCAATCTTTTGTAATTAGATTCCTTCAAGAAAGATAAGTTCAATCAAAGAGGGAAAGGGTGGTTGTAGTCTCCATTAAACACAAATCCTAGAGTAAATATTGATGTCCTATTTTCAACTGTATCATCTGCACAAATAAACCTCCAAATATTATTTCCAATTAGCTTCAACATCTCAACATGCCTATATTCATTGAAAATATTATAAATTTGGAACCAAACAAGAGTATCTTCCATCGTGGCCTTTATCGGGTCAAAATTTGGTGACCAATCTTTAATGTAAAATCCTAGACCCCCATCATGAAAGGCCCACTATTCAATTTTTTTGCTTGTGAGGAGGTTTTTGAAAAATGACCAAATAAAATCTGTTAGAAAGGGTGTTAATAGTAAAATCCTTACCCCAATGTTTATCGCATTGTTTCCTCGCCCTAAAAATGTTGGCCATTCTTTAGACCAATTCATGAAAAAAAAGCATTTTCCTTCATCGTAGTGACCACATTATGGCATTCCTCATTTTCAATATTCAAGGAAAGGGAAAGGGGAGAGGGTTTTAGGCTCATCTTGTGGGATTTTCTCTGCTCCTTCACTCTCCAAAACTTCTTCTTGACGGAGGAAAAGCTTGTGATGGAAAAAATCTTTGCAACTAGGGTTTGAAGCCGAGTCTTATAACTGTACTCCTTGTGTGTGTGACCTGGGTGTGCCATAAATGGCATCTACCTCTCCAGGCGAGGTGAAGGAGACTAGTATCCTAAGAATTAATGATGGGGACTTTAATTCCCCAAGGAAAATCCTTCAGAGTATTATTATTGATCCAAAGGAATTAGATAAGAATCTCTTGACAAGTAAAGGAGATTTTCCAAGCAATACAAGGGATGGAGAATGTAGAGAACAAGGAAAGCCCAGAACGTTCAAGAAAGCCATCCAAAAAGAGAGGGATCTCCCAGATGGAGCGCAATTCATCTCAACCATAACCCAGACCCCAGCCACGGCCACAGGAACTGGAGGTAAGGTTCCACCGCCCCCAAAACTCATTATTAAACCTAATCTCCAGATGCATTCTTCTATAGAACAGGAGAAAAGTAGACTTAAAGAAATTGTTATTTTCTTCACCGATGTTAATGTTTCTAGGTTACCCTCTAGAGCATTCTTGAATGAATGGTTTCAGCATGTCTGGGGTCATAAACTAGGTTTCCACTTTTCATACTATCGTATGTTGCAAAGAGGTCTTTTTTTTTTTTTGTGACCCGAAAGTACAACAATGCATTGTAAACAAGCAATTTTGGAAGGTAGGGCCTTATGAATTTAGGGTCATTCATTGGTCCCTTGACACCTCTCACAATGAAGTACTTTCCCTCTCGAGCCCTAGATGGGTGGCTATTGGTAATCCTCCCCCGTTTCTGCTCAACCTTATTCCACAGGCACTCGAACCCATTGGCAAAGTTCTGAGAATAGAACAATCCAATGTCTTAATCCCCCACACTGATGTTCATGTCCTCATATCACTCAAACCTGGCATTGATGTCCTTGATTTGCTACAGTTTGACCTTGGTGGATCCCCTGTTGTCTACTCAGTTACATTCCTAGGATGAATCAACAGTTGCTATCTGTGTAGGAAAGAAGGCCACAAGAAACAAGACCGCCCCATTCTCAATAAGCGTATTTCCTCATCTAAAGTACCCCAGAGTGCCACTGATGCTATTCTGGTAAACAATGCTCCTGATTCACTCTCCAAACCTCACGCTTCCCCCCAAGCCAATCCCCCCTATTGGAAACCCCAAGGAAAACCTAGTTTCATTACCTCAACAAGAGAATAACCCTAGCAACTAGATGCAGAACTCCCTCCTGCTAGAAGACACACTGGACTTGAACTTAAAGGTCAATTCGATCGACAATTTTCTCCCCCAGTTATTTTCTTGGAAGTCTCTGAGGCCTTCCAAGATATTCCTAATGCCGAAGACCTTGACTTTGGATTAAAAGATAATAGCTCTCCCTATTTACCCAAGCACAGGGCATAAAATGCTCAATAGATATCTCTAAAGAGGATTCAACTAAAGGCGATAAGGTCAGATCTATTCCAAAACCTAAGTGGAGGATACTCTTTTCTCCCTTCTGGGCAAGGAGATTCTTCTGCCTTATCTCCATCTATAGACATTTTGGTAGATGAGGGGGATGGCCAACACAATTTCCCTCTACCCCCAAGCCCTCCTGGGTCTAACTCTTCCCCCATCCCCAATGCTGCTCCTGGTGAGAGCAGTTTTCCCCCACCCCAAGAATAGGAAGATAAACTTAATAGTTTCTCAGTTGTGGTTATCCCTGCTCCCCCCCCCCCACCTGACATAAGTTGTCAGTCCCCTGGGATGGAGGGAAGGCCAGGGCTACCCTCCTTGGCTATAGATGTGGCTGGGGTGGAGGTAGTGCAGAAGGATAGTCTGGCCCTTGAGGAGGGAGAAATCAAGACAGATCAAGAAGAATTGACCAAAGAATTAGATGACTCCTTTGTCTTCACCTTAGATGGCAATAAAAGGAGAAAGAAAGCTAGCATTCCTATGAGGATCTCCCCTTTGGAGGGGTAGAGGGAGTAATAATCAAGAGGAAGAGGGGCAGGCCCCCCAACTTGAGTGGAAACCCCAAGCCCTCCAAAGCTCTTAAGAAAGATATCCCCCGCTGTTTTAGGAGCTTTAAGGCTCCAATGGATACTAGTAAGTAAACTGCTCCATGGAATTAAACCTTTCATCATGGAACGTCAGAGGAATGGAATCCTTTGACAGGAAATATGTAGTAAAGAGGTTTCTTCTCAATAACAAGGATATTGATATCCTTCTGATTCAAGAGGTTAAGGGAATTGGCTTCTCTCTTGATGTAGCATTGAAGTGCATTTGGAAAGATGCAGAGGCCTTTTCCACCAATCACCAGAAGGGAAAAGGGGGCACCTCTATCCTTGTAGGACCTAGGTGGAGGAAAGTAATACAAAAATGGGGTGCATCTCCCTACAATAGAGCAGTTTGGGCCACTTTTAAAGGAGTTGGCTCTACCTTTGGTGTTTATTCTATATATGCGCCCAATGACCATAATGACAGGATTAAGCTTTGGCAATGGATCTCTGAGCTGGACAATATTCCTTGGGTGGTTAATGGAGATTTCAATATGATTGAAAGGGCCCAAGACAAATCAGGGGGAGTGAGATTTGAATGGAAGGGGAATGAGATGATCCTCTTGAATAGAATGATCTCCAAATTAAATCTCTTTGACCCCTTGGTGAACAGAAAAAGTGAACCCAAAGGCATCTGGTTCACCTGGTCTAATTATCAGAACGGTGAGAGGAGGATATACTCTAGACTTGATAGAATATATATGAACAAACAACTATTCAGTTGTCTCACCGCTCCAATGGACAACTGTGTTAAAGTCCTTATGTTCACCCTTTCTGACCACCACCCAATCCTCACGACTATTCAACTAGTTTCTAAACAGAATAGCAATCCAGTCAGGAAGACAGGGTTTTCCCTAAACTCCTCTCTCCTTAATGACCCTGATGTTCTTGCAGCCATAATGATCATTTCTTGGTTCAATGAAGAAGTAGCAGAACATGACTCTGAAACTGATAAATGGAATCAAACCACTGAGTCCTGGCAGACCATGCTTAAAGTTTTTAGTAATAAGAAGGCCAAGGATGGGAGGAGGAAAGAAGTCAAACTAGTGGACGAACTCCAAGAAGCATAAATACTCATCCAGAGCCACCCCCAAGACCCTATTCTTTTAGATAATGTTATGCTTTGTAAAGATGAACTTAGGAAACTTCAACTGACCAAAACCAAGGGGGCCAAGATTCGAGCTAGGATCAATTGGAATAACTTGGGAGACAGAGGATCTAAGTTCTTTTTTCAAACCCTGAGAAAGAAGGAAATCAGAGACAATATCACCTGTATTAGAGAGAAAGGAACTGATATCACAGACCAAGGAGACATTGTCAATGCCTTCTCCTCATTCTATAGCTTACTTTTCACCTCAAAGGAAAACACTGCTATGGACTCTACTAGGCAGAAGATCAAGAGTATTATACCAATGAATGTCAGCATAGAAGATGCAGCTAAAATAGGGGGAGAGCTAACAGTGGTAGAAATTAGAAATGTTATTTCAAGTATGGCCAATGACAATGCCCCTGGCCCTGACGATTTAATTGTTGAATTTTTCAATAAGAATATGGATTGGATAACCCAGCCTGCTCAAGACCTATAGGGAGGCTTTTGACACTAGAAATTTGGGCCCCATACTCAATGCAAGACTTATTAAATTGATTCCCAAAGATGGGGATAGACTGATCATCAAAATTTGGAGGCCAATTACCCTACTTAATGTGGGTTACAAGATATTGGCCAAAACTCTTGCTCTTAGGATTTCCAAACTCCTTCCTGAGGTGATCAATAAAACCCAAATAGGGTTTTTCAAGGGGAGATACATACTTGAAAACCTTGTTACATGTTGGGAAGCACTGGACTGGGCCAAGTCAACAGGTCAGCACAGTTCTATGCTTCTCATCGACTATGAAAAAGTATACGACATAATTGAATGGAATTTTATTCTCTGTATACTAGACAGCCTGGGGTTTCTGGAGTCCTTCTAAAAAATGGTTTCCACATTACTGAATGGTGTTGTGGTGGCTATAGAGGTTAATGGAGTTAGATCAAAAATATTTTATCTAACCAGATCCATCATACTGGGGTGCCCCCTAGCCTCATCACTCTTTGTTATAGTCGCCGACTCCCTGCACTATCTCCTTAGAGATGACACCCTTTCCCCCAGAGTAGCAGGGGTGGTTCTTCCAAATGGAGAATAGGTGTCCAACATCCAGTTTGTTGATGACACATCAATCCTCAAGAACCTAGAGGAATAAAATATGAGCAGACTTATGCTAAAACTGGATCTATTCTGTCAGGCCTCATGCAGTAAAATTTCTATTGCAAAATCTATTATGTTGGGGTGGGATACTCACCCTCCAATTTGGTGGAGTAAATATGAACTAGAATGGGGTGGTCCTAACCACATTGTCAAGTACCTTGGGATACCGTTTGCAGTAGAACCTAGCATTAATAATATGTGGAACTGGATCAAAGGTAGGATTAACACTAAAATTGGCAAATGGAACAGTAGCATGTTGTCCTTCCCCGGGAAAGTTCAAGTATGCCAGAAAATCCTTTTCTCCTATCTGATCTTCTACTCCTCATCTTGGCTCTTTAGCCAAAACCAATTTGAGCATATTCAGAAAATCATCAGAAACTTTCTATGGTTAGAGGGCAGAGGCAATAAAAAACTTCATGCAGTTTTGTGGGCTTGGTGCACCAAAGACAAGAATTGGGGAGGTATAGGGCTTAAAGATCTCAGGACTCAAGGAATTTCCCTGGCAACCAAGTGGATTGCTAAAGCCTCAATAGGTGATGAGCTATGGAAGGTCCTAGTGAGAAATAACCTTTTGAGGGCGCACCCTTGCAAATCCAAGAAGTGGAGCATGTTGTGCTACATTGATCTGTTGGGACTGGAGTGCAGAGTCAATGTCCAAGGATCTAATGTCTTTAAATCCATTTGTAAGGCATGGAGATATGTTAGTAAGCATCTCTGAAGCATTGTCCCGCTGGAAGGGAATGGAGTGATATGTGGTACCAAATCAGTATGGTGGAATCTCAAACATAATGGTAAACCCTTGGCTCTTCTGCAAGGGTGCTCTGCAAATAAGTGGGCAGAGAAAGAAGTGAAGTGCTTTCAATATATACTCCACAAGGGAGTGATGATCCCTTGGGAAAAATTGGCCTCAGACTTCAATATTCCTCAGTCTCAAAGGAGAACCCATGCTATAGTATATGTTGCACTCAATAATCTGGGTATAATAACATCATGTTTCTCCAACCAAAATTGCTCATTCCATCTCACTTGGTCAGACTCATCCCCGCTTCACCAGGTCAGAAGCAAATTTCTATACCAAAAACTCTCCCAAGGCCCGGAGATCCTCTCCCATGCAAATCTCAAATGGAATCTTAATGCACCCCTCCCAGACTGGAACGCATTCTTTGCTAATCTGTGGTTGAGACCTATGGAACCTAAGGTCACTTATTTTCTTTGGAGGCCTATTCTGCACAAACTCCCATTCAAAAATCCCAGAGGTGAACCTAATCTTTGCACTGTCTGTAGACACCCTGAGTCGTCCAACATGTTTTTTTAAATGCTTTTTTGCTTCTGAGATTTGGAATATGTTTGGTCTTTCCTATAATACCCATTTCAATGCTCTTAACATAATATCTGGAAACATTAACAACAGAAAGTTTTGTGATTCCTTTTGGTCTTTACTTTCTTTTGTGATATTATGGAATATTTGGAAAGCAAGGAATAATGATGTATTGGCAGGGAAGGCAAGGAATCCTACTGAGTCTCTCAAGAGACTCATATATCTCAACATTTCTTTGCAGGTCACTACCATTCTGAAGCTAAAAGAAGGAAAATTCCTCCAGATTCTAAGGGAGGGAAAAGGCACTATCTATAAACAAGATATAGCGCATGGTTTCACTATCAATAAGGTTGGAATGAATTTCAACAACATCCTTGCAGAGTTTTTGCAGAAAGCCAAGGAGGGGCAGCTTGGGTACAGCCACAGCTGCAGAAATAGGATTTGGGAACCATGAGATTATAGGGTACACTGTTGTGTCCCCGGACTCTAATGCCTCTGATGCAGACCATGATGAGTTTTAGTTTGCTACACTAATAGCTAATATATTTTGTAACTAAAGTACAATCTGTAACTAACATATACAGGACATGATATTTTGATTCCAATTTTTGGTACGGCTGTGTAGTTCATTCCATCCTTACTGTAATAGCTCGTAAACTCTAGATGTTAACTCTTTTTTGATCCTCTGATATGCAATAGAAAAAAAACTTCTTCTTAATCTCCTTAAAGGATTTTAGAGGAACAGGTGCCTTACCATTTGGACCCAAATAAGAATTAATGTTCGACCCCTTCTAATTTTGAGCTTGCCTTTCGGATGGCCTCTTACGAGAAGTATTGTTCATTCTTTCAAATACAATTATCATGAATAGGTAGGTAATCCTAACAAGTTTATTAGTGTCAACCATACAAGATTTATCACAAGACAAAATATTTATAGGCATCTACTCATCAATATCACAGAACATAGATAACTGAAGTATCATTGAGCCTCATAGATAAGTGAAGTATGTCTAAGAGGAAATGATGTTCAATAGTTAATTCAATGAGCTAGGGTAAAATGAAGGATATCACCGTGTGAAAAAACCATCCACAACCAAATAATAAAATATAACAAGGGTATCAATAATGAGAGGATGATGTGTTATATATAATCCAAGGAAAATGGCCTGAGATGAACCATAATGATAACTATCCAAAAGTGAGAGGGTGTAATGACAAGGTTATATCACTATGTAAGAACAAACGCTAATCAAAGCATGTTAAGCATATGTGACAAAGGTATTTCCAAAACCCAAGGAAAATTAGAGTGAAATGATAAAATTATATTTAAAAATCCTAATTAAAATGAAGGCCAAATCCTAACGTAAAACCCTATAGAGGGAATGAGAATCTCAAGTTCTCCATATATATAAGGGATCAAAATCTATTTTATTTATTAAGGCTAACTAGATTTTAGATTAGGAAAATAGTTAAGGAACAACATGATATCCTAGGCTAACCACGAAAATCATAATCATGTAATAAACCTAATCTACCCAATAGAGATTTCAAAATGAAGCATTAAACAATATAAACAAAATCAAAAGAAACTATCCTTTGAAATGACCTCATTGTTTCTTCTCATTCCATTATAGAAGTGTTTCTCTCACAAATTAAAAAGCATAAATCCATGAAAGCAATGAGAAACTGGTATGATAAGGACAATACATAAATTGAAGAGACGTGATTGTCAAAAATGAGGATTGTGGTCACAAGTTATAGGAAAAATGGAATTGATTGGATGGCTATGATTGATTTAGGACTAAAAGTGATCAATGGGTGAGATTAAATGAGAAGACTTGTTAAGTGATGATAAATGGGAAACTTGCATTTTCAAGTGGAGGAGGAAATATAAATGAGATAGAATTAAGTGAAATAAATATTAGAAATAATTATTTTCAACAAAATATGCCATTTGAAATTGGAGGAAAGGAGTAGTGAGGGATAAGTTGAGTGGAGAAAGAGAGGAGTTAAAATGGAAAGAAGTAAGAGTTAAGTGAGGAGATAAATTAGCAAGTGGGAGTGGGAAGTGGAGAGGAAAGTGGAAGGTGGAAGAGTTAGAAGTGGAGAGAAACTAGCATGAAAAGTAGATAAGTGCAGTGAATTAGTAAATATAATTCTTATATGTGGAGATGGTAATAAAATAAATATAAATAAATATTGTTTATTTACCCTAGAATAGGTGTTATGATAAGGAACCCAAATAATTAAATAATTATTTGAACCTAGGACAAATTAAACTGAAGAGGATTAAATGATTAAATAATTGACAAAAATTATTTAATTGAGAAGATAAAAAAGAGTGATCAATGACAAATCAACAAAAAATTATGGAATTGGAAGACATAATTATTAATTAATTAAATAGTTAAAATTATTTAATTAATTAGAGAAAGTCATGGCATCGACAAATGATAAAGGCTCACATAGAGCAATTTTTAGTAAAATGAAAATGGATAGGATGCTTATTTTTTAGAACAATTTAATGAATAAATAATGTTAATGTCCTATGAAATCTAATTATCCAAACATAAGCATTTAATGCTTTTTGATTGATGAGTACAAACTTCTTAGAATACGATTAGAATTCAATGATATGAATCAAATTAGCCCTCTTAAAACTAAACTTGAACACCATGTTATTGATCATTGTAAGGGGGATGATTTATAATATGTAGGAATGACCTATCAAATTGTAAATTCTAAAAAAGTTATTTCACCCTCACCAAAGCTACTTATGAGTTGCTTAAGAAAAGTTACCTATGAGCAATAGAGTAGAATTTATGTGTCAAGTTTTGGTGATGGGTCCCTTTAGATAACTTATAGCTCAAGTTAGCTATGGTTGGGTCAAATAGTGTAAACAAATTGTAGGAATGATTTATAATATGTAGGAGTGACCTATCAAATTGTAAATTCTAAAAAAGTTATTTCACCCTCACCAAAGCTTCCTATGAGTTGCTTAAGAAAAACTACCTATGAGCAATAGAGTAGAATTTGTGTCAAGTTTTGGTGATGGGTCCCTTTATATAACTCATAGCTCACGCTAGCTATGGTTGGGTCAAATAGTGTAAACAATACTTGTCACCTATGTTCTTCTCTAGCTAATTTTATGATTGTGATTTAGCTCTATTCTCACATGTATTTATCTAACATTTTGATGCGTGTTCATGTTATCTTTGTTGTTTGGGATAATATGAGCAAGAACCTTATTGATCCTTACATTTTATTTAATGATTAAATATATTATATACATCCCCTAGTTTACAAAATTATTCATTTAAAATTTCTAGATGTAATATCAAATAGTGGTGAGTAATGTCTAATTCAAGTAATTAGAGGGAGTGGTGGCATCACAAATCTTTTCATATAAAAAAATTAGAAAAAAAAATAATTGAATTAGATTCACATGTAAAAAAGGAAAAAACATGAGATTCCAAAATAATAGATTTAATTCTATTCCATAAAATAAAATTGATTTCTACAATAATAATCTCTTAATTTCCCCTATTTCATAAAATAAAATAGAAAGTTTTTTTAATGAGCATTTTTATTTATTTTAACTAGCTCCAAAAATTTATTACAATTTTACAATTTTAATATATACATTTTATAAAAAAAATTATTAAATTTTAATAGATTTTTAAAATAAAATTATAAGATATTTAATATACATACACATTATTATTAATTTAATAATTTATTTGGAGTTCAAAATTAATTATAATTTATAGTGTAGGAGCAAAATTTTCAAAATATAAATTTCATTTTCCTTGATTTGAAAACTATTATAAGATTTTCCTTTTAATTTAGTAATTATAAAATATATTATTTTTTGAATTTTTAAATTCAATTAAATAATAATATTTGTTTTATTTTAAGTTATCCTCCTCTTAATTTGATCGAGCATTTTGTGCTAGGTAAAAAGTGAAAAATGGAAGGATGAAAGAATAGATTCATATGTTTTAATTTCTTATCAAATGATAAAATAATAAAATGTAAGTAGGATTGTTTATTTTGTGCACAACTCGGATCGATATAGCAAATGGTGGTATTTGGACACGTACTGATTCCGAGATCAACAGACTGAGAATGATTTTCGCGGACCCTAGTACCACATGGGTGTATAGGTTTAATTGTGAGACGTACACATGCCTCTTACTTTAGCCGCCATTCTTGCCCAGTTGCGACAAGCAGTCACTGGTGATGCTTCTCTTACTACAGTACAATGGAGTTGCAAGCAGCTTTCAAGCATTTCGGTGGAAAATGAGCAGATAAAACTATCCAAACCAGAATGTCAAAGACGATGCACCGACTTTTATTGTGAATGGAAGGAACAAGATCAAAAATCTATCAAGTTTTACAGGTTAATATCGGCAACTGAAATAAAGTCAAAACTAGAAAAACTGTAGTAATGTAAACAAACAACACCAGAACCAAACGCAAACAATAAAGAGTAAATGGTACAAATCTCATACATAGTGATTAGTTTCGGTTCTTCGTTGTGATATAGATTTAAAAGTATTATGCTATATTACCCAGATTAAGTAGGGTTAAAATTCATCAATAATTCTAGGGCACATGACCACGATTCATGCAATTATAATTTTGGTAGAGTAACAATAACAAATTAGGCTAATTATTGTTACAACGAATCCTACCGAGAAGAGACTAAATGGCACGCAAAAAATTCAATAACACTGCACGATGCATATATTACATAGCCTCTAAATAACTGAGATTTGATGTAAATGCGCAGATTTTCTTCACTTGTGGAGAAAAAATGCAATCATAATTTCACAATTGAACAACAGTCCACAGCTATAATCAGAACAACACAAAACAACTGATCGGATGCCTGGAATTCAAGTGACCCCAATATAGTCAATAATCAAAAGCTCCATATATTTTGACAATGCCTCGTATCTTTAATCAATCTTACTCGGATCGCTGCATGAGGATAACCATCAAGAAAAATGACCCTGAGTATCAACCAAAAATTCAAAAATCCTCTCCACAAAACAATGCATCTCTTCGCCTTATGATGAGATGAAAAAAATTCTGGACGAGCTGAAATAACCGAATAACTAGCTGAAATAACCGAATAACTACAGAGCTTCCTTGGTCCTTGATCATTAAAAAAAATGGCTGTAAATATCCCCAATGGACTACATTGAAGGATAAATCTCTGAAGCAAAGCAAATGAATTTGCAAATAAACACTCTTGATCCAATACATTATGCTATGTAAGCTATATGTAGCAATTGATGCTGCACAATTGAAGTCAGGCTCTTTTACCCTAGTTATTAAAGGGATCTAGATCAAGAATGCACATAAAGACATCTCCAAAGCAGAAAAAGTACTTCACGTTCTTGACCGATACATGCAGGCCTACAGATACTTAGCAATTGATGCCACACTGTTGTAAATCTGGTCCTTTTATCTTAGTTGTGAAGGGATCTATCCGAATCCATAACAAAGAGAAAATAGATGCAAGAAGAAATGACCAGACAATAACAATAGTTGGTGTACGGTTCTGGCGACCCATCAAACCCTTCAGGAAAGGATAGAGATGTACAATCACCCAAAAAGCAAAAAACAATTTCCCAAAAAGAGGACCCCATGATTGATAACCTGTGCTGATAGCATAAGACACACCAGCAACTACACCTACAATGTTGATTATAAGTAAGGTAGTTGGAGGAATGAGAAGAATGGTCCATTTAAACATGTACAGCTCTGCAAAGTCACCATCTTCATCTCCAGATTTTGAAGTAACAGTGAAGTTTGTATTAACACCAGCAAGGACTTTTAGCAGTCCTTGAAACACTGCTAAAAGATGAGCAGAAACACCTCCAATAACCCAAAATTGCTCATTCCTCCACCATTCGTCAATGCCAACCCCACTCCAACGCATTTCTAGTATCCCCGTTGCAAAAATTGAAAGAAAAAGTGAAATGAACCACAAACTCGCAAATGTGCTGATCTGCATGTCAACAATAAGACAATAAGAATCAGGAGAATCCAAAAATGTCTATAAGAAACTAGAACAAAGAAATTGCAGGATGCCACTTAAAATATTTAAAATCTACCTCAGGGATAATGAATTTATTTGTGAGCAAACAAATTGCAGGGAGAGTACAATATGCAACCAGAGCAATAGAAGTGAGAGGATAAACAGTTGTGTTTATATATGCCAGCCTTTCCAACCATTTGAGTCTTCCACTATAGCCATACCAAATTGGGCAATGCCTGCTGAGAAGAATTTCGACGGAACCAAGGGCCCACCGAAGAACTTGGTTCAGACGATCTGAAAGATTGATTGGAGCAGATCCTTTGAATGCAGGACGTTGAGGCATACAATAAATTGATCGCCACCCCCGAGCATGCATTTTAAACCCGGTTAAAATGTCTTCTGTGACTGAGCCATAAATCCAACCAAGCTGCATATGAAATAAAAAGCCACCTACTTAGAATCTAACTAAGAAGTTGAGCAATGTTATCACCCTGAAAAACAATTACTGACTAGGCTTTCCAATTTAGCTGTACCTCTCTTCCCCAATCTGTCTTGTCTTCATATCCACAGCTGATAACATGGATGGCTTCTTTCAATAAATCTGCAGGAGTTGCAGACTGTGGCACGCCACCATTCTCCAATAGAGTAGAATCAAGAAAAACAGATGATTGGCCAAACTTTTTCTCCAAGTTCATATGATCCAGCAGCAAGGATTTTTCATCATCATACCCTGCATGAGATGAAAAACAGACAAGAGGAATATAAAGGCATTGGAGGGGAGGAAAGAGAGTAACAAAACAGACAATCAGTTGCTCAATGAGATGTGGCAAAGTTACCTTCCATCCCCTCTTCTATATCATCCAGGGTAAATATGGGTACAGTGGAATCAATCTGCCTATCCACCTTTTTGTCATCATATTGCTTGTTTAATTTTTTGCTTTTCTTTCTAGGTCCACAACATAATGATTCAAAGACCTTGCTTTTGCGAGGAGGTTCAAAACCATACAGTGCTTTTCTGTTGAAAAAACATCCTGTTCCCACATAAACAGGCCCCTGGAGTCCATCTAAACCCTTCAAGTTTATCTGCAAACAACACAACACAAATTTAATTTCTACATGGCATAAAAATGTCTGCTGAAAATACAAGAAATCAAAGGGGAAACCAGATCAATATAATGAACACTCACATCAAAGAACACTGTGTTGTGATTTGCATATCGATCATGTCTGTCAATACCATCAAACCTTTGAGGGAACTGAACATAACAAACTTTCTTCCCTAGGTTAGGATCCATCAAAAAACACATGGCCTCGCGAATAGCCTTGCTGTTGTTTATGTAGTGATCACAGTCCAGATTCAGCAAAAAAGGCCCATTCGTTAGAACTGCCGAAACACGGACCTGCACACAGATAACAGGACACATAATTTACTAGGACTGGCAGATACAAACAGACAAACAAAGAAAAATGCAGTTTGCACACTTGTCAGAATATCACATACCAAAGAATTCATTGCCCCAGCTTTCTTGTGATGTTCAAAGCCAGGTCTTTTCTCACGAGAAACATAAACAAGTCGAGGTAGTTCATTGCCATCAGTATCAAGCCCACCACTGTGACCTAGGAATACCTTTAAGGCGAAAGCACACAAAAACTTCAAATTAGATGGAAAAGCTAGAGATACTGGCCTATACGCTCCACTTTATACAAATCTGCTGACAAAAGAGGAAAGATTGAAAAGATAATGGAAACCAACAGAAAATGTGATTACAAGACTCTTAAGATAAGCAATGAACTACCTGTATCATCCCAGGATGATCTCGAGTATTATTTCCAGGCCAAGGAGTCCCATCTTGCATAATCCAGCCTTCTTCGGGAATCTTCTGAGCTTTTGCAACAAGAGCATTGACTCGAACCTTGAATTCTTCATATTCTCTCTGGAAATGATTAGTAAACATAAAGTCAGCATAGTCGTGCACTGAAAAAAAAAACCAGTATTGAAGCACCTGAACCGGCTTTGATTTAACAATATGGTGTCTATTACCTTCATTGCTCTGCGCTCTTTTACAAAGCTGGGCTGCACTTTATCCTTTAAATAATCTATCTTTTGAGCAAAGTACCATTCTGGAGCCCGAGGTTCAATTTCAAATTTTTTACAAAATGGCACCCATTTCCTTGCAAATTCTGAAGTTTCAGAAAGAGCCTCAAAGGTCAACATTGCAGCTCCATCATCCGAGACATAGCATGAAACTTTATCCACTGGATAATCCACAGAAAGAATCGACAAAACAGTATTTGCCGTTACTAAAGGAGGTTCCTTTAAAGGGTCAACTGTGCTCACAAATATATCGATGCCAGCTAACTGAGATATCTCCCCTTCTCTATCATATCTGTCAAAACCAACATGTGTACGTTCAGGACTTGCATACAAACTCGCAGAAACATGATTGTTGTTTTCAAGGAAAGATTAAATTTTTCTTACACTGGAAATCCTAAAGAAAATTGAACAGTACTAGCAACTTAGTGGGAAAATGTATTCTTGCACACGATAGCCTCACCTCAGACAAAGTCTTTCCAGATATGTTTCCCTGTTGATAGGTAACCATTTAGGAAACTGATCAAGAATCCATGATATGGCAAACCAAATCTCACAGATCACTGAAATGAACCAGAGTATATAAGCATTGTGAACAGGATTCAATATCCGGTAGCGGAAGAAAAAACACAAGACCACAAGTCGTATAACAATGACCATCCTGTACGGATTAATCTTGGAAGAAGCGATAGGTATCTTTCTCGAGAGAGGCTGCCGTGCTTCCTCTAGCCTGGAAAAATTACAGCATGGAAACGAGTTAAAAAGTTTAATCAAAAACAACTTAATGATTTCCAATTTTTTAGTATCAACATCTGTCATAAAAAAGAATATACATGGTCAGCTATTGAAAAGGTCAAAATTCTGTTCTGAAAACATTTCAGCATTACAAAAGAATAGCATACCATGAGTTTCTGAGTTTACACTTAACAAGCTATGTACCCTAAGATAAGCATGCATAGCATAAACCAAGTACAGAACAGAAAACCAATAGAAATAAGTGATCAGTAACTATTCTTCATGGAGAAATAGAGATGCGTTATCATTTGCTCAACTATTGCAGACGCACCATCTAGCATCTTCTGGTTGTTAGAAGGGAAGTTTGCAGACACTTGCTTGGTGTCTGGAGAGACGGGATGTTCTGGAAGCTTATACAGGCTGCCATTGCTTTTTGTGCCCACTTTGAGTGGTACATCATATCTACATCAACTTCATAGAATTCCATTGACTGCTCCCATTTGTCACATATTTATGAAAGTGACAAAATTTCATCCTTTGTTACTCTGAACTTGCATTATGTGATTATCTGGTTATGCTAGCATAATAATTGGCCCTATTGAGAGGTTAGTGTTGTAATGGGTACTTTCTTATTGTTGGAAGTAACTTCAAGAGAATTCTTTGTATTGTCAGCATCTTGAGAATTAGATTGTGATAGAGAGTTCTGTTGTTGTAAAAAAGGATGGCTGAAGCAGCTTAGATGGACAATTATGTCAAGGAATGGGTCTGAAAGCACGGTAGATACTAGACTTGGTGTAGGGCACTGTAGATATTGTATGACCAAATTCAGTATTCATAACAGAATTCATGCATCCAGAAATGGTTCTAATAATATTACAGAAGTTCAAATTCAACCTTCATGACAGAATTCATGCATCAGGAAATGTCTTTTAAAATATCCCAAAGTTTCCAATGAATAAATATGAGTGATTAATCTGTGCTAGTCGGGAAGAGGAAAAAATTACTTTCAAATGAGCAATGCCAAGGCCTTGTGAACGTTCAAGTCTTCAATATAGATCCAAGAGCCTCAACCTGATTATTGGTGTTTATCCAAAAATTTCTTTGTATACAATTCTCAAAATTTTCTCAAGAGGTTTGGACAATACCTTCAATCACTGATCGTCTACCATTCAGGCTTGTGAGAACTAGCACCATCAATATTTAGTTTATTAAATAGAAGAGAAGCAACACAACATCTAAATTGGGGTTGAACTTTGAAAGGCTATTCTTCATGTTACTGAATGTGATGAATTGTGACCTAAAGCTCCATATACCTGATGGATTCCATTTAGCTATGCAAAAAAGTTTGCATCTGTTCTAAACTACAAATAAGAATGTGTCATTTTGTCCTTGACAATTTCTTGCAATAACCTTTCGCATTAAGGAAAACTTTTGTAAATAATATATTCTCAATTGGAAACAAATAGGCGTGATAGCATTTTATTAGCCAAAAGTTAAAACTTGTTCAGGACAGGGAAAATCTATTTCATTTGAGAATCTAAAACATTGTATTTATGATACAAGTATGAAACCTTGGGCTTCAAATTTTTTTTAATTATATTCAGTGCTACTAATGCCTTCCACCCAATATGGTCTAACAACTGCAAATAATTGTGCCAAACAACTTCCATCACCTATCTATATATTAAAACTGAAAGTACACATGCAGTCAAAAGGCAGCAAATTCAAAGTAGAAATAAAGAGAGGTTCTTTTAAATAAAAAAGGAAATTTAAAGAACTTGAGCAGCTATAAAGGCATGCATCATTTGAAAATCATTGCTCATAATTGACATTCACTTGGTAAGAAAAATACTTTTTTATTAAGTCCTGAAATAAGCAAAAAACTAGATTACGTGATTTTACAATCATACATTTGAATGTCTTCCCCATCAGGAACACTATCATCTACATATCCATCTTTTCCTTCAGATGAATACTGAGTTCCGTTGGTCACTTGGATTACATTTTTATCCTGTTTCGCCTTCCAGCTATCTACTCTCTCTTTCCATGCAACGCTTCCAACTCGATAGGATTTCGAGTCTTTTGTGGGGTCCACAACCCTCACTGGGACTGTCAAAATCAACAATAAATCTACTTTTAGCAATTGTAGCTCAAAAAAATGTAAAAGAAAAATGACATCATTAGAAAATAATTGAAAGATCTACCAAGAATTTATTTCAGTACCAGTTTGTGAAGGATCAACAAAAGGTAGTGGATGTACACGTTTTCCACTGCCACTGCCAGTGGGTGGAACAGTCACTGTACGACGCTCTGGAGCTACTGCAGGTAACTCACCAGAAATCTGCCCAGAGTCTAAATATATTTAGAGATGACTAGCAAGACAGAGGTAATGTCAAATAGTTTTTGAGCCACTTATTGATTACAAATATCTTGCTCATATGAGCATCAACGTGAGACCAATTCAAGCTCCTTAAGAGAAAACACACTAGAAATCACCTATGGAAGACAAAGAGTCACTGCATAGAAATCTACTTTCTATTTAGAAGTCAATTATCGTAGACCAAGAGTCGCAACTTAAAATTGCACTTTTGATGTCCCTATAGGGAATAGAACTTGGGTCTCCACAATGAATACCCAACATTTTAACCAATTAAGCTCAATGCGTTGGACTAACATCAGATATTAATACATTCTCATCCATTATAATTTAGGAGAGACCCTCCCTACCTCTTTTCCATTGATTAAAGGAGACTGAGAAAGTTTCTCACTTGAAGAGTCAGATGGGCCAACATCTTCCCCACGCCCATAAGCCATTTGCCAATGCAACATTGCCTCTGCAATATGTTGTTTCTCATTCCTATTGCAGTGAGTGTGGCTGAACTCATCATCCAAATCATCTTCGCCCTCTTCTTCATCATCACCAGCCACTCGGGGACTACCTGGACAGCCAATATAAGAACAAGACTATTGTGAGCTTCTAGTTTAATTCCAAATAGAAACAGCTATATATATTCTCAATCTGCCAATAAGATGCCTGTAAGACAAATGCCAAATATTTTGTAATTGATAATTTTCTAGCTTTCTAAATAATAAGCCAAAATATCAACTGACCTTTGTGCCGCTTGTATCGAGTCTTGCATTGAGGACATGACTTACTTCCCTCTTTGCGCTCATATTCGTAGCATGGCCTGCATACTGGATATGCACACTCATTGCAAGCGACAAAGAGCTCTCTATCTACTGTTATGCCAACATCATCTAAACATATTTGGCAAATATGGCCACCCATGTTCTGAAGAGGCTTAGGCTGCAAAGAACAAAGAGATGTCAGTAATTGTGAGAAAACACATTTCATCAAATGGCAAAAAGGCAACAGACGTTAGAAGCAATAATATAATTTCTTTCTGGAGATAATGTTTTCCTCATTACCAAAGATTAGAAGACAAACTTAATGTTGGAGAAAGCACATCCTATAAAATAATAATTCATAAACAAGGGAGGGACAGCAGATTTGAACATATGACCAGTAGCTCAAAGGATTGCACGGAGTGGTAGTACCTCATAGCATTGCATCCTCCTTAAAACAAATAAATGATAAATGAGGTCAAGGAAAACATTCTACACATATGAATGTCAATGTCTGTACAGTCATACCATACATTCCACATACAGAGCATCATCAAACGATAGAAGGCAAGACATTAGCAGCATTTTCAGAGGAGATGAATTTTTTTTCATGGCTGCCATTGATTAGGGAAAAACCACAAAGTGTAAGAAAACACATCCAATCAAATAGTGAACAAAGGAAGATACAGAATATTTGGACTTGAGAACAGTGGCTAAAATGATTGCACCAAGCAGTAGTACCATCACAGCATTTGCATCCTCCTTAGAACACATAGATGAAGTCTAGAAATGCATTTCTCAATATTAAGTCTATATGCCCGAACAGCTTTACCATCCACTGCACAGACAATCCATCGTCCAAGGGTTGGTTATTTGAACTTTCACAGCAGCTCTTCAAAAAGAGCAGCTATGTTTCCGAAGAAAATCAAGAGTTTCACTTTGAGAGGAAAAAACCCCATTTATATCCTCTTTGAATAATACTGTCAAACTAGATATTTAATGCAGTTAATTGAGCTTTATAGAGAGGAGTCCAAAAAGAACATATGAAAACAACCTCAAGCAGATACCTGAATGGTTTGATCTTTCCCAAATTTGGTCCAAGCATCTGAGGCAGGATCAGAAAGAGATGGAGATGGCAAAGGGGATGTCACTTATCAAACAAGAAAAGGTGAAGGGAGGGTACAAAGGGAGAGTTGTAGGCCACTGCAAGACAAACAAAAAAAATCCAAAAGTATGGAATGTGTGAACTACTTTAAAAGACATAGACTGCATACAAAATTTAAACTTTTAAGCAAACAAATGAAACCAGGACATAAGAGGTGGTTTATTAAGGTTAGATAGTAGTGGTAATGTCCTCTTTCAACTATTTTTGAACTACATTTTAAAAGAATTGTTGTACACTAGGACCCCAGTGTTCAATTCAGAAAGACAGACAACGGAACCTTCTGGTATCAAGAGCCCTCTCCATACACCTCTCATACTAGAGACACACACATCTCCCAGTTATACTAATCTAAACGGAACCTTCTGGTATCAAGAGCCCTCTCCATACACCTCTCATACTAGAGACACACACATCTCCCAGTTATACTAATCTAAGGTGTTTCTGATTAAATTTGGTGGGCTTTAGCACACTTTTTTTTTAACATTAATGAAGTGTGGATCAATAGATTTGTGTCCATGCAAGGCCCAAACTGCTAGATATAAGTCATATACAAGTCTTGAATTCAGATGCCACCATATCCACTTATTGTACCAAAAAGGAGTGTAGAGTCTGATCTTGTCATGATTGTACGTCATCAGATGACTGGAGTTTGAAATCTGCACCCAAAGTCTTATTAGGTCAAAATTCAGTTGAGAGCTTCCATCTAAATTATTCTAATTCCTGAAGACCAAAAAGGAACCCTTGATTTTATTAAATCTATCTAAACAAAATAGTTTGCATCCACGTTGAAAATTTCAGTCTCGGATGCCTTGTAAAATGTCCATGATCTCTTCTCCCTCAATCTAGGAGTATGTGTAGGGCTGTTGTAATCTCAATTACCTAACACAAATTTCTCTTTGGTATAACTTAACAGCTTGGCTTGATAAAGGATTATCTTTAAGATTTGTTTCCTTACTCGTCTGTAATATGATATGGACATGATGGATCTTTCTGTGGCTGTATGCCATGATTGTCTTAATTATGAAGCACAACCGTGAGTCACGAACATTACAGAATTGAGTAAAACAAAATTAATCTCATGATACTCTAAGTAGTTCCAATTCTACCAAGTATTCAAGTTTTAACTCACCAAAGAAAATTATTCATGTTGTAAGACCACATTCTTTTATAACAAATAGAATGAGTGAAAGGGCTTAAGAATTATTGACCCAAAAAACAAAATGGGTACGTTTTCTGGTAACCTTTGTTGGGGTGTTACAAATATGTTAATTACTAGTGGATGTCTTTTCATTGTTTTTAATATAATATTATAATCAAATACAGCATAAGAGAAATGAATATCTCTCGCCCAAGACTTTTGATCCTAAGGTAGTTTTACAACAAAAATGTATTTTGAAGATTGGAAATCTTGATTCAAACTTTGTTTGAAGGAATCATGGTCGCTTCATGGCAGCCCACACAAACAAATCATAGGTTTCTTCTCCTTTTTGAAGCACTACAAGACGATTGTTCTCGACATTGAGGATCAAATTATTATTGATTTTCCAGAAAATGACTTCATTGGCAAGATGGTTCTATCAAGGGACGAAGTTGTGGACCTTGTGCAATTGGACTCTTATGGATTTGAGGATGCTTTCATGTCTACCAAAGATCTCAACATTTGCATGCTGGGAGCCTGGAGTCAAAAGTGAATTGTGGGCCAAAAGAAAGAAAGGGCATAAGTCTAGAAAAGAAAAGGTGATGGAGGAGATTGCAAATGGAGATTAGGCTTCTCTTCACAGATTTCTTTTCGGGAAGAGCTTTAGGCCCCGTTTGTTTGGCGGAATTGGAATTGAGTCAAAACCTTATTATCACAAAATCAGGTTTTGAAATCCCGGTTTTGCATCTTGGGGAATTGGAATTTGACTCAAAACCTTATTATATCAAAACC
>MU224956.1:241519-254788 GCA_018584345.1 Thuja plicata | reverse complement strand
TTTTTGTTGTAAATAAATCTGAAAACAAAATTGTAGGCAAATAAAAAGGAGATAGAAAAAAAATGGTGAAGACATGTGTCACTTTTTTCAATAAGCAATTGCTGCTTATTTCTAGCCCCCCCTTTTTACCCATAACTTATTTTTATTTGCTAAAAAATAGCTGCTCCACAAAAATAGGAAATTTTCCTTTTCCTAAAGATTTTATTTTGCATGGGAACACTCTACTGCTTAAATTTAAGCAGAAAATTCATTTAAGCAGCAGCATGGGAACATGATATTAGAAAAAGAATTCCTGAAAGCTTTTGGCTACATTTCATATCCATTTCTCTGACACTTTGTATGATGAATCAAATTCATGGCAAAGAGAATCAAATAAAAAATGCATGTTTGGAATTATCAACCAAATAAGGAACAATAAATCAAATCATGACAAAGAGTTCTGACGCTCATCAGATAATTATCTATCTCAAAAAGTTATAATATAAATTAAATGTACTTGTGTGAATGCATACCTCAGCGTCTTGATGTCGAATATAAACAAGCTCATTCCTTTTATGAGAACCTGCCACCATGCCCGATCTGGCCTCCATTTTCACAAAACACGGTGCACAATTCCTTTAAACGAGCTTTACAGTAATAAGAAGACACCACACCACCAAACTGCCCGATTCACCTAAAAGGAAATACAGAAACAGTAATTCACCAACTCTACATCTCATCCAACGAAAATTATAGGATAACACGTCATGGCTGCAAATAGCAGCATATTAAAGAGAGCTCAAACTTCTCAATAACCTGTAATGAGAAGGAACTCAAAAACAAACAACTCGGGACAAGGCTATGACGATATCCATCAGAAAATCAGTTTAAATTGAAAGAACAAGAATGAAAACTAACTAAAACATCTGATACACCTAGCAATCCCAGCATCGCATAAACACTGCATTTCAATTATTTTTTATTTGGCATAGCAAATCTATGGATCAAGAGTCGCGTGCAAAGAGTATAAAAAGCACATAATGACTAAAATCATGCAACAAAATCAAAAGATCCTTATAAATATGGAACACCATCCCCAATTTAGCACTCAAAAATTACCAAAGTACACTGATGAACGGATTTTTTCTCAATTTTTAGATGATTGAAAAGAAAGAAGCTGAATATATATTTCTTTTAACAATCCCGAAACATTATAACTGATTTAATTTAACAGATTGGCAAGATTGTGCAATGGGTATGAAGAACAGAGCATGCTGTGACAAGGCACAAAATGGAACTCCCCTAGTTCACACGAAATAAGATGTGACACAGGTAAAATGGGCTTCAGTCGTGGATAAATAAAGATTGATGATCTGTGTAATCTATACAGTGGAAGCAGTATAAAGAGTGCAACATTTGATCATAGAACAGCACAAGTTATATGACATTTGACTCAGATATACGGATACCTTGTGAAGAGGTAAGAATTAAAAGTTTATGGGAATTTTCAACTTGATTGATTAAAGATGATCCGGCATTCAGAAGGAAGCGAGAATATCTCTAATTTCAGCTCTGATGCAGCTGTAAAGCTTGGTGTTCCATAGACCATGAGGCCTTGTGTGCAGTTCGTTTCGTGACTCAAAAAAAGCAATAACATAAAGCGGATAAAGAACAATATCACAGGCAACAGAACCCTAAAACATATCAAAGCAAATTCAAAAGGAAAAAACTATAAAGTTCAGGCATACCTGATTGATTTGCCTTGAACCAGCACAACAATTGCAATATCTCCCGATCAAATATCCTCAAATGGGCATGTAGTGCATTTCTGCTTATTGTTATTAGGCCTTAAAATCTGATGAAATGAATCATATTCCACATCGAAACTGCTTACTGCATTTGGTTCCTGATATCTGATGAACTAAATCCTAACCCACATCAAAAATCTCCCGCTTACTGCATTTGGGAGTCGAAATCTGATAAAATCACTCCTGACTAACATCAAAAGCCTCCACTTACTACTTCTGATTGTTAAAATCTAATGCAATGAATACTAACCCACATCAAAACAGGACAATTCCAAGCCTAATCCACATCAAATCATCCGATATCTCTGCCTCTCAGAATCGAACCAATATGGAGTACATCAAGAGTTAACAAAACGAACAAAAAACTGACCCAAAAACAATGTATCAAATCTGCAGAGAGCATGCTCAAATGATCACATGAAATCCCTGCAGCTCTACAGAAAACTCCATTGGTTTTTCATGCTCGAAAACTTGGCTCGAGGATACTTGTGGGAGAAGAAACCAACCCAATAGTGAGCACCTGAGGTGTCACACTAACGATTGCAATGTGATATTATTCTATGCAAAAGTACTCAAATTTTCAATGTTTATTATTTTTCGGAGCTGTTTCAAACTGTGCAACCCAATTTTACGAGGGGGGAATTTGAATGCCCATGTCATATCCATCGCTTTCAACAAATTCCTCATTCCGCGGGCCATCACTCCCAACAAATAAAATGCACTTGACTGTACAACACGACATCCAAATCTTTTGCCCGAAGTTTCCGCTGACCAGAAAATTATGTTTTTAAAAACTTAGTTGCATCGCTCGCAGTTTGCCCGTCAAGATAGGCGTTTCCGGCGGGTTCTTTTTGCCGGCGGTTGCCTCGTTAACGCGGAGTTTACGCGATAAAACGGCCGAAAAAATGTAAAGTTCGTTGCAAATGAGCAGACACGTGGCGATGTGTTAACTAAAATGTTTATAGGATATATGATAATTAATTGTTAGAGGGAGTTTTTTATTAATAATTTTAAAAGTAAACAACTGGATTATATAGATTTTTTTAAAACGGCTATTCTACCTTTAAAAACGTTTTAGGCGCATAAGATTATACACCCTTCACCATTCATTATATTATATTTGTTGTTTTATTCAATTGGAACATGTGATGTGTTTATTAAAAAATAAAAATTGCTTTATAAAGCATATTCACTAAGTTTTCATTAGTTTTTAAGGAAATCTAATAAAAAAAGATTTCATTAGTTATATACGAGGGAAAGGAATAAGCCGGAATTTATAATTTTATATTCATGAGATTTTCAGGTGTTTAAGGAGAGGAAAAAGCCAAGGGAACATGCATTTCATTAAATCTCTTTTGTTATATCCTACCAAAACCCAAATGCCATATCTAACTCTAAGACAATGAATTTATATGCTTTGAAGTTTTTTTTCATTTCCTAGTCCAACAACTTAGATTCCACATAATGAATCTACAAATTTATATGTATTAGAAACATCTTTGAAGTTCCTAGGATCAATAGTTTAGATTTTAGTCACTTTCATCTTTAATTCTAAGATGTGGAAGTTTGTGCATGTTTTAGTATAATATATTTCCATTTATTTTAATAGAATATTTTATTTATTATTTTTAGTAAGGATTTATTTGAAGAAGGGTTTTTTGTTCACTTTATTGAGCTTTAAGTTTTAGATTTTAAATTAGATAATATTTAATATAAAATAAACTTGGTTTAATATCATGTATTCACATTTGTGATACAAAATAATTTTTTTATGTTTAAGATATGTCTATAGTTTCAATTCTTCATTAAACTAGGGCATTTTTGTCAATGGCGGCATGGTGTGATGGTTAAATTGTTGTGTTGTTGTTCTCGTTATCAAGGTTCAAATTCAACTAGGGTGGTATTGTTGAATGTTCAAAAACTTAATCTGTATACAAATGTCTCTATTCCCTCCAAACCGAACTTGTATTTTCCAACTTATATTTTTATCACCCAAATAAAGCTAGTATTATTTAACTTAGTACTGATGGTAGGTTTGATGGAAAATTTAAGAGTTGTACCTATATTTTATTTATCCAAATGAAATCATCGCTTTGAAAAGTTATTACCTTAAAAGCTTATACTATAAAAGTGTCCAATATACATAGTGTTGTTAAGACTATGAATCTACGTGTTGAATAAAAATTATTGGCATAATACTTCAGTGTATGAATGAGGCTTTAGGCAAGTAACTATAAGTCCACTCATTGTGGCAAAGAAAGGAGATATTATAAAGTCCACAAGTAAAGAGAAATTACAAATCTTGTATAATCAATAAAGGAGGTAAATGAAGCTAACTTATCATGCCTAAACAAAATTTATGTAGGTTGAAAAACACGCCCTAAAATAAGGTTTCATCACTATACAGTTTGTCTAAACCCCAAAAAATGTTCAAATTAGATACTTGATATGACTATGGTATTGACTAAGAAGAGGTTGAATACATAGATATCAAGCATACATGGAAACTTCTAAGATTTCGTCTTATTCAAAACCTATGCAGATTGAAAGGTAGCATATTTTCATCCTATAGTTTTTTACCAAAATGAAGTCATTAATTTCAAAAGTTATTGCTAAGAAAGAGTATACCATGAAAATGTTCAATACATTATACTATAGTCATTAACATGTATGCTTGCTACAAAAGCTTTAATATCGAAAACTTTAATGTGGCTAAAATATATAAATCAATAAAGTGAGAGAATGTGCATATAATATGTGGTATTATTAAAGTGAAAAGGGAGTATAAAAACTATATATTGTAACAAAATCGTCAACGTGACACTTTGTTGTAGGCATAAAATTTTAGAATAGATAATTGTAACCCTAATCATTAAATCATAAACTAAAGAGACATTAGAATTCTCACAAATAAAAGGAGATTACCACCCATTTGTAATGTTAATTTGTAAATTAAGAGAAGTTTTATTAGAAACTAAATAGAAATAATAAACCTCTTTTTTTGTATTAAGTATAATGAAGTCTCAAAATATATTCAACAATCAGTTTCTTATAGCATTACATACTGGATATACCTGAGATTCTTTGAGATAAACTTGTCAATATGTATCTATCATTGCCCTATACAACAACTAAGAAATCATTACAAAAAAAATATTACATTATGCAATAGCTATTACAAATTACATCAACTATCCAAGTAACACAACCTGTACAACATGGCATAAAAAATCAAACCTGCAAAACATCCATTGTATAATCGAACCAAGCAGTCCAACCTAGTGATCCCTCCATCGATCTCTGCACTTTTCCCCAGTTGTTTGGAATCACTACAATCTCTACCAGAGGGACCTCTACTACTACTACTACAATAGGTATTCCTGGAGTTTCTTGATGTATAACCTAGGTCTAGTTGCTACCGAGAGTCATCCTGACTCAGCTCCAAGGTCTCCTAATGGACCTTATAGGGTATTATCAAACCCTACCTTGAGGAAGTCACTAAGGTCTTCACCTTAAGTGCTCTAGACCCGGTTCCCATTGCTAGGCTACTATTTCATGCTATAGAATCTATTAGGATAGATTCATCCTCCAAGCTAAACCGACTGGTTCAACATGAAAAACCAAACTAAACTGATCACACAAAGAACACATGACAAATTTTAGAAGATAGTCCAATTCTTCTCTATATTTCTATCAGAAATCTATTACATGTACAATACTCTACAATCTTCCATCTACTCTCTTGTTTTCCTATCGCTTACAAACTTTAACTATATAGCTACATCTCCAAAATATCTTGCGTCCTTCAACAACTTCAACAACCTTGCAAAGAAGGTATGAGCGATCCATTAATGACCCTCGCATCACTAGAACAAGTGTTCCTGTCCATCAAAGACAACAACAACACGTCGGGAGTTGTTGCAGTTGACCCAGCTAGTCAGAAATGTCACATCTCATATTTTTTGGGTCGTTAACAGACATAACCGAGCAACAGACCACCATTACCGAGCACCAGTCCCAAGCGTCAAAACAAACTTGTCTTCAATACCCGAGCACCAGTCCACAACCTTGAGCAGAAAACCCGAGTGACACACCCAAGCAGCAAACCCGAGCGACAAAACTGCCCAACCGCCAGTATAACCTAAGCAACAATATTGCCCAAGCACCAGTGTAACCCGAGCAACAATAGTAATACCCGAGAACCAGTATCTTACTGCCCTTCCACCAAATATGGCTCCTAGTGCCTTGGTTGGATTTCCAGAGGTTTTTTAGCTACCTCAACACACACTTAAACTAAAAACAAGCTAAAAGAAACTATGGTGTTTGTTCACCGATTGACCTCAGTCATTACAAGATTGGTGGAACAAACACCTTACAAGTTAAAATGCTTCTAACCTAGGTGCTCCTGCACCATACTTCCTAAACAAAAATAAATCAACTTCCAGGTGATTGGATCAAGTAAGGATGAATGCCCAACTTCTTGAAATCGGCTTCTTGCACCCATGTAGCCTTTGAATCAGCTTGCCCTTGCCATTTGACCAGATGTTCCATGTAGGTTTGCTTTCTAGTCTACTTGGCAACTCTTGAATTCAAAATCTTCTCTGCCTTCAGTTTCGGTGTAATAGGAAGTTTGAGTGCTTTGAGATCCTCGGTATCTACTATTAGATCATAATATCTTTCTGGAATGGGTCCTTTGTAGGATACCAAATCTACCAAATTGAAAATAGGAGACAATGCTATGTCTGTAGGAAGATCAACTTTATAAGCATTAGACCCATACTTTTCCATAACTGATGAACTATAATTGATTGAATGTTTGAAGATGTTAAGTTGATGATCACCAAGCTGCAGAAAGTTAATGCAAGACATTAAATCAATTAATGTATTGTATTGTCATTGATGTCAACTTGATATAATATGATTGGTTATATACAAAGTGTCAAATAATTTAGAGAAACAGAGAGATAAAGGTTATGCTTTCAGTGATGCATAAAAGATCAGTATTCACTAAGTGACTACAAACACTAATGGGCAGTGCACCCCAACAGATAGAGAAACCTGAGAGGAAAGTCATAGTGATGCCCGAGCAAGAAACCTGACAAGCATTACCGACGAGTAGAATCACAAGCATTACCAATGAGAAGAATCACAAGAATTACTGACGAGCATAAATTCACAGTGATGTCTAACGGACAGACAACCCTGACGGAGATGCCCGAGGAGAACTGAAGTGTTGACCAAAGCTAACAAAGAGTTAAAACAGCGAAAGGAAATGAAGTTCAGAAATGACAAAAGAAATAGCTGGCAAGAGTTAAAGAAGGAGTTAATTGGTTGTTAATATTATTTTCATCGACAAGTTAAAGCTAGAGATAAGAGAAATATTCAAAGCTATTTTATTCCAGTTGTCAAAGACAAATCTACGGGATAAAACTGAAGTAAAGCTTTAAAGCAAGATTGACTAGAATTGTGGATCACACCAAGAACAAGAAAGTCAAGAACTGAGAAACGGTGAAATAATATCTATAAAGAGACAAGATAATTCATTGTGAATTAGGGGTGAATAGAGAAGAAGGATACTGGAGAGAAACTGGTGAAGAACAACTTCATACAGTCCTGATCAATCAAGCTGAAGAACATAGCTAATTCTGCGGACACTGAGCAACAAAGAAGCACAACATCACTGAGCAGAAAGAAGTGGAGCAAAGGTATTGAAAATATACATTGATTAGAAAGGTATTATGAGCTTATAATATATCTAAAAATATGCAAAGTATAGTTGTATATGTGAACAGATCATTTACTGTTTCAATTTAACCATTGGATCAGAAATTCTCTTAATCGAGCAGGATTTAACAATCCTTTCTATATTGAGATACATCCCAAGGAGTATCAAAAGGTTTGGTCATGAAGATAGCATGAGATGCCATATACCATTTGACAAACTACACTGGGTTTGGTCATAAAAGGTAGCATAGAGATGCCCGATATCAAGTGAAAAACTATTCTATTTAAATCCTCTAACAAGGTCACACCTAACAGTGTGTTTGTAACCTTTAGCAGGGTTGGCTCTTCACCGAGCTCACTTTAGAAGATTGAAAATTTTGGGCTACTAGTCCCAAGTGGGTTTTCCCTTAACAGGGTTTCCATGTTAAAAATCCATGTGTCAATGTGTTTATGAGTCATTACTTTAGTGTTTTGCATTACACATAAATAATATGGATTGATCGGTATACACTAAGCAATTTACTGCATTTTGATAAATGAAAGACTACTAATCGGTAAACAGTAAGAATAAGGTTTAACAGTGAACTCTGATCAGTAGTTATTTGTTGAGATTATTTCAAGGCATTCATCTTGTAGGACTGAAGATAACTAGAGGCTTATAATTGTGGTAAAAAGTTTTTGGGTTAATTTATTGGAATATTTTTTAGGCCACTGATTCACCCCCCCCCCCCCCTCTCAGNTTTTAGGCCACTGATTCCCCCCCCCCCCCCCCTCTCAGTTATTCTAACAAGAACTCTACAAGGGCCTATCTTCCTCATCTGAAGTTTACTCAAAACTCCTTTCTGCAACCTTGCTTTTTTTAGGTGCACCGGGACCAAATCTCTAACTTGAAATTGAATATCTCTCTCTGTTGCATCTATATTCTGCTTGATGTGAGTTGTATTCTCAACTAATGCTTTCTTGACTAAATCATGGACCTCCTTCATGGATTGAGATAAATATTCAGCATACCCACTCCTCTCTGCATTGCTTCCAAGATCCCTTAGTTCACATATACCCCTGGGATGAATCTCATACACTATTTCAAAAGGGCTCTTTCCAGTGGATCTATTGACTCTGTCATTATATGCAAATTCTATTTGAGCCAGTAACTGATCTAATGATTGTCCATACTCCTTGGTGAGGCATCTCAAAATATTTCCTAAGCTTCGGTTCACCACTTCAGTCTGACCATTGGTCTGTGGATGATATGTTGAGCTAAAGGAAAGATTTGTACCAAGATTTTGCCATAAGGTTTTGCAAAAATGACTCATGAACTTAGAGTCTCTATCTGATACAATACTCAAAGGTAATCCATGTATCATTACTACTTCTTTAAAGAACATATTTTATATGTAACATGCATCGTGTGTGGTCTTACATGGCACAAAGTGAGCCATCTTGCTGAACCTATCAACAATCACAAAGATGTTGTCCATTCTGTGCTTGGTCTTCAATAGTCCAACTACAAAATCCATACTAAGGCATTCCCATGGTCTATTTGGAATAGGAAGGGGCTGATATAATCCTACATTGGATGAAGTCCCTTTTTCCTTCTGACAAACCATACAAGTCTCTACATACTTATGGACATCCCAATTCATTCTCATCCAATAGTAATACCTCTTGACCAACTCTAGAGTTTTATTCAACCCAAAATGTCCACTTAATGAACCATTGTGCTTTTCTTGTACTAGGTTCTCCCTCATGGAACCTCTTGGTACACAGAGTTGTCCTCCCTTAAATGAAAGACCTTCTTGAAGAGTATACTCCAAGTACTCACTATGAAAGTGATTTTGATAATCTAGACATACCTTGTATGCTGTTGAAAAGTATTCATCTGCTGGATACAAGTCCTTGAAGCTTTCAATGCCAGTGCTTCTTAACTGAACTTCTTGTACTATGAGTAACCTTCTACCCAATGTATATGCTACCTTGTTCTGTAATCCCTTCTTATGTTTTATGGTGAAGGTATAGGCTTGGATGTACTCCACCCATTTCATGTGCTTATGGCTTAGTTTATCTTGTGAACTTAGAAAAATCAAAGTCTGATTGTCGGTAAAGACTAAAAATTCTTTGGGAAGGAGATAATGTTTCCATTTCCTTAGTGCTTGCACTAATGCATACAATTCCAAATCATATGAGGAATACTTCCTCTTTGTATCACTGAGTTTCTCGCTGTGAAAAGCTATTAGCTTTCCCTCTTGACTCAAAACTGCACCGACAACAATGTTACTAGCATCACACTCCACAGTAAACAATTTGTCAAAACTAGGAAGTGTCAATATCAGTTGAGTTGCTATCCTCTTCTTCAGATGCTCAAATCCTTCATTAGCCTACTCATTCCATTGGAACTTGGCTTTCATACCTCCTTTGATGGTATCTAAAATAGGTGCACTGATTTCACTAAATTGTTTGATGAACTTCCAGTAGAACTGTGCTAAACCATAAAAGCTTCTTACTTCATTAGCTGAATTCGGTGTAGGCCAATTCAAGATTACTTCCACCTTGCTGATATCCATCTTCAAGTTACCCTCTAAGATAACAAAACCTAAATACACCAACTCTTACTTCATGAACTCACTCTTTTCCAAGTTGATTGTCAACTTTTCCTCATGCAATATTTGCATTACCATTTGCAGATGTCTAAGATGATCCTCTTTTGTTTTATTGAACACTAGGATGTCATCTAAGTACACTAAAACCCATTTTCCAATGAATTCCTTCAAAACCTCATTCATCAATCTCATAAATGTTCTTGGGGCATTTGACAACCCAAAAGGCATAACAAGCCATTCATAAAGTCCTTTGGTAGTCTTAAAAGTAGTCCTCCACTCAATCTCCCCCTTTAATTCTTATCTGATGATATCCACTCTTAAGATCTATCTTGGAGTAATATCTAGCTCCACCAAGACAATCCATCAAATCTTCTATCCTTGGTATTGGGAACCTATACCGGATAATAATCCTATTTATGGCCCTAGAATCGGTACACAACCTCCAAGTACCATCTTTCTTTGGGGCTAGGACTGTGGGAACAACACAAGGACTTATGCTATCTCTAATCAACCCTTGGTCAATTAGTTCTTGGATTTGGTTAGAAATCTCTACATTCTATTGCGGGGCCATCTTATAAGCAACTTTATTTGGAAGTGAGGCTCCTAGGATAAAGTCAATTTGATGACTAATAGACCTCTCAGGTGGTAGGATATATGGTTGACCATCACTAATTATGGCCTGGTATTGAGTTAACAACCTTTGGATCTCTAAAGGCAACTCTTCCCTCTTATTTCCCTCTTCACCTCTTGGTTTCAAAACCAAAGTAAATCCTACTCCATCTTCTTCTTCTAATGTTTTTAAGAATTCTTTCTCACCGACCAATAGTAGGTTGGGACCCCTTTTCTTTTCTTCCTTTTCTTCCAAGGTTGATTGTACCCTAAAAGTTATTCCATCTTTCTTGAATGAATAGGATTTCTCAACTCCATCATGCACTGCAGCTCGGTCAAACTGTCAAGGTCTACCCAATAGAAGATGACACGCATCCATAGGCAGGACATCACACAAAACTATCCTTATACCTCCCTATAGAAAACTCTATCCAAGCTTGTTCATTGACTATTACATGTTGATCTTTATTCAACCAAGTAACTCTATAAGGATTAGTGTGAGGAATCCTTACAATTTTAACTTCTCAATAGCTTCTAAAGAAACTATATTATCAGTAGATCCTGAATCTATGATAACTTTACAGACCTTACCGAGTACCTTGCAGTTGAATCAAAACAAAGATCTTATTTGGCTTGGCTCTTCTTTGATGGGTTCTTTGAGGAGTGCTCTCTGAACCATCAAATGCTCTCCCATCTCTAAACCTATGGCAACTTCTGCAATCTTGCTGCTAGACGACTCTTCTTGCACATATTTGGCTCTTTTATCTCCCCCTTATGAAGTAGAGCTCTTTACAGGACACCAATATGCAGGATGCCCAAAATATTAACAGTTATAGCACTTCATTGAAGAGAAGTAAGATCATCTTCCCTAATTATCAGTTCTTCCTCTTGAACTATTATTTGAACCTCTTCCTCGGTTGTAACCACCTCTAGTGTTACTAGATTCTCCTTGATTCTCAGTGAGTTTAGACTCACTTTGGTTCTTAGCTTCAGAATTCCTTCCCCCATATCCTCCTCTATGACCTCTATTGTCTCTTCCTCTACCTCTACTGTTTGATTCTTTCTTCTTCTTGAACTTCTCTTCCACTTTGAGGGCTAGTTGATAGCATTGGTGTACAGTCTTGGGGCTTAAGAGACTGGTCTCTTCTTGAATACTCCATTTGAGGCCATTCAGACATCTTTCCACTTTTAGGCTTTCTTCTTCCATCATATGGGACCTTAAGTATAGCTTATGGAATTATTCTGTATATGGATGTGTGCACCAAGTTGTGGACCAAAAGGGGGGGGTATAAGTGGACACAATTTTTTTGAAATCGGGTAAACCTGATCTTGGAACATGCGTTTGAGGGTCATGCACTCAAAATAAGAAGATGTGTAAAAAATAAAAATTGTAGTACTCTGAATATAGTTTCTAAAACACTAATTTTTTTAAAAAACCGATAATATTAAGAAGGTCAAACCTCGCACGCTCAAAAACATGTTCCTGATTTTTTTGGAAAAAACATAACATAGTTGTTTCCGTGCGCGGTACAAAAGATATAGTTATATTCAATATTTTTTAAATCCCTTTGGTAGGATGATAGGTAAGAGTGAGATCTAGAAGTTGTGTATTTTTTTAAATTTTCTGATGAGTATTTTTTTTGTGATTTTTTGAAGTGATCACATCCTGAAAATTTGGTACCTATTCGTGCATTGGGTATAACTTGCACCAAAATAATTGAAAATGAAAACTTTTTAAAAAAAAAGTGTATAGAATCAAGTGTCAACAATAATATGTAATTTATTTGAAATTTTATTAAGTATATCAAAATTTATTAAAACAATGGTAGACATATGTCTGTGAGGACAATCAAGACACTGGTAAGGAAAATTAAAGTTTACTATGCTAATGTTGTCCAAAAATAGAAAAATTTATATGGTTGTATAGTCAGAAAATGGAAGCACTTCCATTGTAGATGTGTTTAGCCTTCTGAGTAAGTGGTTTGGGGTCATGAAAAGCGCCTTGAATGGGTTCCTGATCTTGACATGGCTTCCCCCTTGTTCTGTCCCTCTTTCCACTCCTATTTAGCCTAATTTTTGCATTTTGAACTGCAGACTGGTGATTCTGGGCTTCAGGGTCAGGGTTGACCTTTTAGGTCTATGTCAACCTTGAACCTGACCTAGGTTAGGGTTGACCTCAACCCTGACCTAGTTTAAGGTTGACCTCAACCCTAACCTAGGTCAAGGTCGACCTCGACCTTGACCCAGGGTTCAGATCCCGGGGTCTCACAGTTTTTGGAGGTCGGCCTTTGCAAAAAGTATTTCCCGCTTCCAGGTCAGCTGTTTCAGGTTTCGAAGCGTTGATTCCTAAATTATATTTAATATAGGTCCTCTCCTAGGGGTAAAGACTTTAATGGGAATTTAATCCTCCTATGTAGGCCTCCTAAGAAGATTGTGCCCTAATTTCATATAAAAGGGAGCCTTCTCCTCTCATTTTCTCTAAGCATTACGAACGATAACCATCATCAAGCAAACTATCTTCAAGGGTGATTCAAGCAAGCTAAGGAGAAAGA
>MU224956.1:213458-226303 GCA_018584345.1 Thuja plicata | reverse complement strand
ACCAAATCTTTGTGTCTATGTGTTATGAATGATTATATTTTCATGCTTGCAGTAGATTAGATAAATGAATGGTCAAATTATATACATGTGCAGAAATGTTTTAAAGTTTTAAGAGTTACTGATTCACCCCTCCCCTCTCAGTAACTTGGTTAGTCTTGATTATTTCCAACAGATCTCTCCATCCACCTTCTTCCAAGCCTATTCCAAATTCAAGAACCCATTCAAGACTTGGTGTTGGAGATCTACAAAGCAAGAGATTGAAGACATCCTACCTTTCTACATTCCACATTTTGAGGCATACTTGTGGATTTAAGGATTCAAATCCGCCACAAGGACTTTTTCAAGCAAGGTGAATTTATGCATTTACTTTGTCCATTTCTGCAATTTCAATTACATATATTTGGGGTTAATTCCAAAACTGGGGTTTGACCAAGGCAAACCCCTCCCCCACAACAAATAATCCCCTTTTTCTTGCAGGTATAGGTACAGAACAACAAATTTGAGACCAGATCTAGATACCCTTTTCAAATTTCTTTCGGACGGCGTGAACAGATTTTCTGTAGGACCTGTGCAGGTTAGGGTCGACATTATTGGGTCAGGGTTGACATTTGTGGGTCAAGGTCAACCTTTTTCATAGGACGACATCAGAAAAGAAAAATATTTCTGGGTTTTATTCGTCTCTGCATTCCGGTTCGGGATCAATTGTCATTTTTTCTAGAAAGAGTCTACAAACCTCAAAAAATAGCATTCTTTGATCTGCAATATTTCAAGGTTAGTGCATTTCTCCTATTTCTTCAATTACTATCATATATCATTTCTATACATATAATTAACAGAATTTAAGGTATCTCTCTTATTATTCTCCTTTCCAAACAGTTGATTCATTTGTGCATTAGCCCTTCCTTGGGGTTGATCAACTTGGATCTTCCATTTGTGCATTTGGGAATAGAAGGGGAGCATCTTATCTTCTCCCTAATCACAATTACAATATACAATCAATACAATTCAATTAAATATAAAGTAAAGTTAAGGAAATCAACATACTCTAAGCAAATCAAACAATAATTAACAATCAAACTACATCACCCACGATTTCCCCCTTTACAATGGTTAGAAAGCTAAGAAGATGTATGAGATTATGGTGAAAATTATAAAGATACCCAGTTGACAAATTGCAAACCTGATGAAGATAAAGTCGAGAATTCATCTTACAAGATGAAAAAACATATAAAAGAATAAAAATGGAGGGAAAATGAACCTCCAATCCTTTGGGTCATTTTCCAAAGCTCTTCCCAAGCCATAACTCAATCGGGTTTCTAAATTTCAAATAAACCGATTGGGTTTTGAAGAAGTAAAACTTATGCATTTGATTCTCCATAACCCGAGCGGGTTTTGAAGAAACTAAAATAGGCTTTACTTTGGAAGCCATAAATTCCACATATAGAGTCTGATTGACTCCATTCAAAAAGCATAGGAAAGATATTGAAATGATCTAACACATTATTAACCTATGATCATCTTTAGGCATCAACATTTTTTCTACCATCCATTTGAATCAAGTAAGGTATAAAATAAACACTCATTATTGCCCATACATGCAACGTATAGGAAAATTAGTATGCTCTCTCTCTCTCTCTCTCCCAATATGAGAGAGAGAGAGATAATATGAAGAATTAAAAAATATTCATTTTATTCTCCATAACCTGAGCGGTTATGAAGAAACTAAAATAGGCTTTTCTTCTGGAAGCCATAACTTCCACATACGGAGTCCGATTGACTCCGTTCAAAAAGCATAGGAAAGTTCTTGAGACAACATAACACATTATTAACTAAAATAATCTTTAGTCATCAATTTTTTTTGCATCCATTTGAATCAAGTAAGGTATAAAATAGGTACTCATTATTGCCCATACATGCAACATATAGTAAAATGAGTATGCTCTCTCTCTCTCTCTCTCTCTCTTTGAGAGAGAGAGAGCATCCTCATTTTCCTATATGTTGCATTTATGGGCAATAATGAGTACATATTTTATACATTACTTGATTTAAATGGATGGCAACAAAAATGTTGATTACTAAAGATTATTTAAGTTTAGTCATGTGTTAGATCATCTCAAGATCTTTACTACACTTTTTGAACAGAGTCAATCGAACTTCGTATGTGGAAGTTATGGCTTCCAGAAGAAAAGTTTGTTTTAGTTTCTTCATAACCCGCTCGGGTTATGGAGAATAAAATGCATAGTTTTTACTTCTTCAAAACCTGATCGGGTTTTGAAGTACTTTTTTCTTTTCAAAACCTGATCGGGTTTTGAAGTACTTTTTTCTTTTCAAAACCCGATCGAGTTTTGAATTACTTTTTTCTTTTCAAAACCCGATCGGGTTATGGCTCGGTTACCAAGCCTAGAAAAATTTTGAATTTTCAATAACCCGATCGGGTTATATTAAATTTGAATTTTTTAAAAGATGTGTCAACTTTTTTGGTCCACAACTTGGTGCACACACCCATATGCATTGACTTCTAAGTCTTTCTATCTCATATTCTGCCTTTTCTTGTGCAACTACACTTCATAATCATCAGGAAGGTAAGTTTCCCTCATCTTTTCCACCATACCTTTCCAACTAGTTATGGGGTTATTTCCCCCTTTAGTCCTTTCATCTTGGACAAATTTCCACCAAGTGAGAGAAGTTCCTCTCAATCTTGTCTTGGCTACTCTAACTTTCTAAGCTTCGGTCACACTATCACAATGAAGTGATTTTCAAGACCTTCTATCCATTCCATGATTAATTATGGATCTATCTTGCCACTAAATAGAGACACATCTTCTAAAGACTTGCCACTCATTTCCTTCAACACTTTCAAGAATGGCTCTTCTTGAAGCACAGGGTTTGGCTCTGGGATCATGTCCTCCTCGACCACTAATTTACCCTTCTCATCAACATCTCTCATCAGTTCACTGATTGCTATAGTCCAAAGTTGTACTTCTTCTAACTTGCATGCCATTTCGGCTAACTTCTCCTTTAGGAGTCTATTTTCCTCTTTCTGATCTCTAACATATCTTTCTAAGTCTACATTGGACACCATGTTGGATGAATTTACAGAATCTTCTGAAAATACACCCAAACAACACAAGCCCAATCTTCTAACTTGCTTTGATACCAATCTGATGTAGAACCTCAGTTTCTACCGAGAGTTAGCCTGACTCAGCTCCAAGGTCTCCTAATGGACCTTATAGGGTATTATGAAACCCTACCTTAAGGAAGTCACTAAGATCTTCACCTCAAGTGCTCTAGACCTGGTTCCCACCGTTAGGCTACTATTTCATGATATAGAATCTATTAGGATAGATTCATCCTCCAAGCTAAACTGACTGGTTCAACATGAAAAACCAAACTAAACTGATCACACAAATAACACATAACAGATTTTAGAAGATAGTCCAATTCTTCTTTGTATTTCTATCTAAAATCTATTACATGTACAATACTCTACAATCTTCCATCTACTCCCTTTTTTTTCCTATCGATTACAAACTTTAACTATATAGCTACATCTCCAAAATAGCTTGCGTCCTTCAACAACCTTGAAAAGAAGGCATGGGTGATCCATAAATGACCTTCCCATCACTGGAACAGGTGTCCCTATCCATCAAAGAAAAAAATGATACATTAGGATCCATTGCAGTTGACCCAGCTGGTCAGAAATGTCACATCCCATGTTTTCTGGGCTGTTAACCGACATAACCGAGCAACAGACCGCCATTACCAAGCACCAGTCTTGAGCATCAAAAAAAACTTGTCTTCAATACCTGAGTGTCAGTCCTCAACCCCGAGAAGAAAACCTGAGTGAAACACCTGAGAAGAAAACCTGAGCAACAGACCCGAGCGACAAAACTGCCCGACCGCCAGTATAACTCGAGCAATAATATTTGTTAGAAATACTGAGAGGGGGGGGGGGGGNGACCGCCAGTATAACTCGAGCAATAATATTTGTTAGAAATACTGAGAGGGGGGGGGGGGTGAATCAATGTTTATCTTATTAATTATATTTCAGCCAATTAAACATATATAAAATGTGCATCAAAGAAACATAACACAAGAACACATAACACACGATATGATTACGGAGAACCTTGATCAGAGGAAAAATCTGGTGGGGATTAGTACCCACAAAATATTGTACTAGGTATAATGAACCTGTTAAAGTTCCTTTGCCCTGTTAGAAGTAGTCTTTACAATTTGAGTATAATGACCTGGTTAAAGGTCAGAACCTGTTAGGAGTCTTTTAAGAAACCCTGTTAAAGGTATATGGCTCACTGCCCAGTAAGATGAAGGCTACAACCCTCTGAATGTTGATATGCACTATATCAAAATGAACTATTGTAATGACACTACTGTCTGATCAGTTCTGTGTATGCGTGGATTCTCTTACTCCTTTAAAGAGCTATATCATCTTCTGACTTCATTATACTACTCATCTGTTACTTCTTCTTACATAATAATCGACACTTGTAACATTACATTACATACTTATATCTTCAAATCCGAATAGGCGCGACCCAAAACAAATAACTAGTCGGCCCTACAACAAAAATATACAACACTTTCAAACAAGTCAGCTCAAGCGTGTTTAATAAAATATTAATTACATTAATAAAAACTTATAACTAAAGGCACTTAGCCATTACATTATAAAATCATACACGCTGATCAAATCTGTAGTCGGCTTCCATGCTTTGTTTCCTGGACTGCAGGTCTACTAATCTGCTTGTAACTTTTCTGTACTGATGTTCCATACTCTATGCATTTGGATATAGCATGTATATACACCATAGAGTATATACCTAAGCACGCATGCTCTGGTGTGATCTCTAACATGTGCGCTGATGTGTTGATCTCTGTATCTCTGTATCTGTCCTATTTTCTGTACTTAGTCATTTTGTCTTCTAAGTTATCTTTGACAGAAACTTAGTATGACTTTGTTGCCATGATTGACAAAACAAAATAAGCCATGCTTCCTCAGGAAGTCAACTTGTCAACAATAGCCCCCTTTGTCATTTATGGCAACAAAGGAATGTGGCTAAGTTACTCAAAATGACTTCATACAAAAATGATTGTATATATATATATATATATACTTTTCCACATATCCACATTCTATACTACTCCCCCTTTGACATTAATGACAAAGGTGTGCAAAAAATTGTAAGTCTTCAACATACTTACTCCATGTAGACGTCTGGGTACACAACTTGAAGAGATTGAATCTCTTTTTGCCAAAAGAATTTCATTGCATCAATTGTCTGAAGATGCGTGCACAATGCATAAGTCAGCTTCTCCATTTTTATCAGATCCATGCAAGGACCTTAATCATATGTCACAATAGTGTTATCAATCTGTTTTATATTCTCATTGAGGAATGCTAAGGATGGCGCAAGTGCATTTCTTAATTGTGTTTGCCTTACCCTTATCTTTCTGATTTCTAACTTAGCTTTCTCAATTTTGTCTAACTGACCTTGATAGACATTATTGCATATGCTCATATCTTGCATGGAGTTTTCAACTGATTTCCTTATGTTATTCACCATTTCTTCAGCTTTTGCTATCTTTTTGGTGTGCTCAGAGGTGAGTGTTACTCTGTCCATGCAATTTGCAGTAACCTTCTTTCCTTTTTCTGCCAACTCTTTAAGTATAGATTGCCCAATCTTTAAGAAGTTTAGATCTAAGGTAAAGTTCTTTACCAATTCATTTAATCTCTCCTTTTTGTATTCATCTTCAGAAATTTTAGTAGCTGATTCTACTAGGCTTGTGAAATATGTTTTGAAGTTTTCCAGTATGCTATCCACATGTTCAATTTTTTGAACTTTAGCGACTTTCTTATCAGCAGGAACTAGTTCATTCAGAATGTTTATTGACTCCACAAAGCGAGGATTTTTCATAACATGTTTCTCTTTTTCCTTTTCCATGGCAAGGACGCTGATCTTGATGAGGTCATCTTCTTCCCATGCATCAAAACTTGCTGAGTCAGGAGTTAATCTTGACAACAATGAGGTGGATGGCTGAGTGGATGGTGAGAATATGGTATTCTGACTTGTATCTACACATTCACTTTTGATATGAATTTCCTTTACTAGTGACTCATTAACTTGAGTATCTTTCTCTTTATCCAAGTCTATTGGATCAATGAGAGGAACTTCATTCTATTGTAGAGTTGTGCCATCAGTGTTCATTGCCTCGTTGTTCACAAATGCTTCATCAACTTTATCCATGTCATTATCAGAAGTTGTCATAGATATTTTTACATCATCAATTACTATAGTATTCTCTAAATCTTTAGCTGTCTTAGAGGTTATTGTCACTGTGGGCACAGAGACCTGTGGACCTTTCATGGGTGCAATCTAAATTACTGGAGTTGTATCATGTTTGGGAGGAGCTGGAGTAACTTTTTCTATAGGCGTCATTGGTGGATACATGTGTCTGTTCATAAATATTTGTGCAAATGCCTTTTCAGTCTCCTTTCCAACCTGTTCATATTCCTTGTTCATTATCTGTAGAGTCCTTGTCTTACTGTAGAGATGAGGCTTTACTAGATCTAACAGAATAGCCTTCTCATCATGTGAACAAACAGGAAGAAGAGTATCCAAAGTTTCTTCTCTAATCTTCAAGTCCTCTTCTATAGCTTGTCTTTTCATGATTTCCAATAAGTTCCATAACTTATCCGGTATTAATGTCTTAAGTTCAAGAACTGATTTCTTAAACTTGATTATATGAGATATGACCATAGAGTGTATCTCCGTTTTGTCAATTTCTTGGTACTTGTCATAGACTTTTGATAATGTATCTAATCTCCCTTCATTAAATATCCTATTTCTTAAAACATTTAGACTGGGTCTAAATCCTACCTCAGGTGGAGTTTGAACATTCTTAGCTTTTCTTTGAGTAGATCTTGAGGATGGGTGATTTGTAGGTGCTTGCTTCCTTCCTCTAGGTTTCTTGCTAGGTACAGAAGGTGGAGATGTATCTAGATCAATTGTGGTAGTAGGCGTAGAGGTATTCTCCTCATTTTTCTTCTGCCTCTTATTCTGAGTTACTTCAATTTTCTCAATTTCTTTAGAAATTTTGGCTTCTTTTGCCTTGTCCAAATCTTATTTTGTGACTCCATGAGCTTTCAATATGTTAGATGTAGTTCTGGATGCTTTCCTTTTTTTGACAGCAAGTTTTAGTTCAATATCCGCTTCATCAATCTTTTCTCTGTAAGTGCCCCATCTAGGTTCATTAGGGTCTTTAGGTGCTGACAATAGGACTTGCGCATATCCTTCTAACACATGGTCTTCCACTTCATACCCTAGTGGATGAATCCACTTAGTTCTAGGCTCAACAGCCTCCATGCATGTGCAATTTGTCTCTACCATGAAGCATATTGTATCCCTGTATTTGTCAACTATATTCTCAGATAGTCTGAACCTGCTCTGCATTTTGACCCTAAATATCTTTATATCCATATCCATTTTATCTCTTGCACTGCTTTCTATTGTGGCCCTGAGAGATATCTGAGTCATTGTAGGTTTTCCTTTGTCTAGATAAAAGTCTGCAACCTTTCCAACTATATGGTGATACAAATAGATGATTAGAGATCCAAACCGAAATGTTTTGCTTCTATCATGCTTGATGATTCTGATATTGTCAATCAACTTACCGTGCAAGATCTCACAAAGGTTGTATTGCATGTCATCTTTTACTATCCTGATAGCTACAAGGATTGTCACTGCAAATACACTATTCAACCTGCTTGCATGTTGAAACTTGTATCCAAGTATCATTGTCATGAGTTTAATGTCATCTTCCTTGATAGGATCAATTGTCATTCCTTGACAAACCAACCTTCTCAATTTGTTTCTTTACATCTTTACCAGTGGGAAACACTGGTCCAGTCATTGAAAGTCTGGTTAACTGATGGATCAAATCTGTGGTGATACAAACAGGGACATCACCAATCCAAAAGAGATCATCATGAATTTTGCTTAACAGAATCTTTACCCATTCTGGTTCTTCAAACTCATGCGCATTCAAATATTCCAAAATAGGGTTATCTTGTAGGTGTGCAAACTCATCCTTGAATGTGAAGTCCAGATTTAACATAGATGCCATGTGAGAAGCTATATAATCATCTCCTAATGATTCCTTCTTACAGTAGATGTACGCGCGGATATCTTCCACATGAACAATACCAAGCGGGGTTTTGGAGAAAGCCCCTTCCACATCATCCAGTATGGATTTGAATGGATGCTTCTTAAATATAAATCTTTTCCTCTCTGCTATGTCAAACACAACTGGGGTCACCATACTTACTTGGTGATTGCTTATGTAGGGCTTGCATGAAATTCTGAAATGGCGCGATGGATAGGGCTTCCTTTCAAACTAATTATCCGTTCGCTCCAACTGCCAAACTAATGTGCTTTCGTGCTTTGATGTCTTGGTTCTCTAATGCTCTTCTATTTCTGTGCTCTCGAATGTAAATGTGAAAATGACCAACCACAAATTTCATTTTATATAATCTGCCGCATTTAACGCTTGCAACCATACATAGAGATTTTCAAACTTTGATCCTGATGCAATTTAGATAATGCATGAATGCATATAGCTGTAATCTATACTTTTAACCATGAATCCAAAGGCGCATACTCAAAAGTGAGTACACCAACCGCATAAGGGTTCTGAGCTAAAATAGCTCCCCCTAAGACCAAGAAGGTCTATTCAAGCAGAAGTAGAGGGTGCGTCCACTGTGGATGCATCAACCACTTTGTCAACATCTTTGTCCTTCTTTAATTCAACCCAAATTTTGCTTGAATCTTCATTTGATTTGACAAAATCAACTTCTCCTTTTTCTTCAAATAGTGACTTTTTAGGTTCATCTTGCTTCTGAGTTTTGGATCTACAAAACTTTGAGATGTGTCCTGCCTTTCCACATGTGTGACAGATGATAGGAGGTCTGATGCTTTTCTTCATCATGCTAAATTGCTTTGCTGTGTGTCCATTATAGTTGCATATTTGGCATGTAGTGTTCTGCAAATTCTTTTGAGGTTGATTTATCTGATTGTTTTGATTCATTCTTCTGTGATTTTGTTGATGTTAATTCTTATGACTTGTTTTGCAATGAATAACCCTGACCAAACTTATTACATGAATAAAAATAACCATTAAAAGATATTACCTCTTTACAATCTCTTGCCAAATGACCATGTTTGTTGCATGCATAACAAGTTCTATTAACTTGTTTGATTTCCCTTTTAGGTGGTTCAGATATAACCTCTATAGTATCTTCAACTTTCCTTGCTTCTGAAGGTGCTTCAAGTGCTCTCTCTCTCTCTCTCTCTCTCTCTCTCTCTCTCTCTCTCTCGTGATGATCTGACTTCATCTTGTGTTGTACTAAATCCAAGACCAGTAGTATCACCTTTTTGCCTTTGTGCATTGAGCTAAGATTGAAGTGAATCAGAACTTGTGTGAAGTTTATCAATCTTATCCTTTTCTTTTGTTAATTCAGATTCCAACTTCTTCTTTATGTTTTCTAATTCTAGAACTTTCATGTTTGCTTTTAAAAGTTCACCTTCCAATTGTTTGCTTTCTTTGATCTTGTCTTCAAAGGTGTTTTGGCTATTTGTAAGCTGTTCCTCCAGATCTTCAAGTTTATCCTTTAGAGATTTATTCTCTTCATTAAGATTTTTGACCATTTTTCCTAGATCACTTGTAGAACAATCTTTCAGATCTTTTCTTAGCCTTTTAATAAGTATTTGAGAGCCATCATTTTTCAATCTTAGTTCTTCATTTTCCTTCTTAGATCTGTCAAGATCTTCAAGAGCTGCTTCAAGATTCTTTTTCAAATGTTTTGCTTCGGCTGAGTCCATGCTCTCCTCAAGTGGTTAAACTTTCTTTCAGAGGACCAGAGCTCTGATACCAATTTTTAGAAACACTGAGAGGGGGGGGTGAATCAGTGTTTATCTTATTAATTATATTTCAGCCAATTAAACATATATCAAAGGTGCATCAAAGAAACATAACACAAGACCACATAACACATGATATGATTATGGAGAACCTTGATCAGAGGAAAAATCCAATGGGGATTAGTACCCACAAAATATTGTACTAGGTATAATGAACCTGTTAAAGTTCCTTTTCCCTGTTAGAAGTAGTCTTTACAATTTGAGTACAATGAATTGGTTAAAGGTCGGACCCTGTTAGGAGTCTTTTAAGAAACCCTGTTAAAGGTATATGGCTCACTGCCCAATAAGATGAAGGCTACAACCCTCTGAATGTTGATATGCACTATATCAAAATGAACTGCTGTAATGACACTGTTGTCTGATCAGTTTCGTGTATGCGTGGATGCTCTTACTTCTTTAAAGAGCTATATCATCTTCTAACTTCATTATACTGCTCATATGTGACTTCTTCTTACATAATAATTGACACTTGTAACATTACATTACATTACATACTTATATCTTCAAATCCGAATAGGCGCGACCCAAAACAAATAACTAGTCGACCCTAAAACAAAAATATACGACACTTCTGAACAAGTCGGCTCAAGCATGTTTACTACAACATTAATTACATTAATAAAAACTTATAACTAAAGGTGCTTAGCCATTACATTATAAAATCATACACGTTGATCAAATTTGTAGTCGGCTTCCATGCTCTATTTCCTGGACTGCAGGTCTACTAATCTGCTTGTAACTTTTTTGTACTGATGTTTCGTACTCTGCACATTTGGATATAGTATTTATATACACCATAGAGTATATACCTAAGCACGCATGCTCTGGTGTGATCTCTAACACATGCGCTGATGTGCTGATCTCTGTATCTCTCTATCTGTCCTATTTTCTGTACTTAGTCATTTTGTCTTCTAAGTTATCTTTGACAGAAACTTAGTATGACTTTGTTGCCATGATTGCCAACAAAAAATAAGCCATGCTTCCTTAGGAAGTCAACTTGCCAACAGTATTGACCAAGTACCAGTGTAACCTGAGCAACAATAATAATTCTCGAGCACCAGTATCTTACTGCCCTTCCACCAAATATGGCTCCTAGTGCCTTGGTTGGATTTCCAGAGGTTTTTTAGCTACCTCAACACACACTTAAACTAAAAACAAGCTAAAAAGAAACTATGGTGTTTGTTCACCGATTGACCTTGGTCATTACAAGAATGGTCGAACAAAATACCTTACAAATTAAAATTCTTCTAACCTAGGTGCTCCTACACCATTTCAACTACAACAAGTATTTTGGATCTGCTAATGCAACCTGGACCTCATTAGCTTGTGCCCTTTCCTCACTCTTTCTCCTCTCTTCTAGCTTAGTCATGAAATTCATGATCTTCCAATCTTGAAAGGGGTTCTTTCTACAATTTGTCTAGACCATGAGTACCCATGAGAGATTACCTAAGTGAATACCCTGGTTGTTCCATCCTATAATAGCTTCTCAAACTTGTTCTTTGACAACCTCATAGTGACTTTAGCCTACCAAACAACATCATGGGTTATGAGTCCCCTTAGAGACTCGATAAGAAATCTTTCCCTACCACTAAAAGCATCATTATTCGTAAATATCCAAACTAACCAAAGAATTTCAATAGAGAGAACAAACCAATAGACAATATCTTTCTTGAGTTTTGACACATGGCCAACTACAACCTCCCAACTACTAACAATCAAGTTGAGAAAAATTCCAAAAATATTCCAAACCCCTTTAACAAAAATCAATAAAAAAAGATATGCTTCATTGTCTCTGAAAATCTGTAAGAAGAGAAAATATTGGGATCCCCTTTAATTTTGAGGATAGGTAACTTATGCAATAGGAGGCACCATAAAAAATATTTCTTTTTAGGTTCCATGGGTCTACTCCACAAATTCACAAAAATCTTATACCAAACTAAGGGATCAAGAAAGACATTCTAGCAAGCATTAAGGTGGGCAAGTATATCTTCAAAGTTAGCAAGTTGTCTATATATAGTTTTAGCTTTAACACAAGGAAGGGTGGTCCCATCAAGCCATTTAAATAGGGTGAATCTATCATCAAAAGTGTCACGAGTTATAGGGAGGAAGATAGGAACATGCCTCCCTAAGCACAATATATATCCTCCATTGTGATTGGGGGACATCAAATTTTGTAAGAATTTGCCTAAGGAAAAGAAAGAATATTGCAAGATCTAGAAGATCAATATATAACACAAACAAGAGAGACAAAATAGTATGATCCTCAATTGACTGGATTCAATGATGATCAATAATCAAATTATAATAGATAAATACAATGTAGGAGTACCTGAATATATAAGCAATGCAATAAGAATACATGATAAGGAGATGATAAGTTATCAACCACACTAGGTGGAATCACATGTCCATTAAAGGTGGATCATCCTCCATTGTACAATGAAGTATGAGAAAACATGTGCAACAATGAGAGGATGATAATGTGATAAGAGCACTAAAGGTTGATCTCACACATAAAGTGGAAAGAGATAAAAACTATCACCACCTAAAGTAGAATTCTCCTACACCATGTGCTAAAATGAAATGCAAAATCCTATATGTCTACATGAAAACTAATATGTAAATGAATTATCCTAACTAAGCTTAATTAAAGTGTAATTAGGAATATTTAATTACACCAACACCCCCCTTAAGTGAAACTTAGGGGAATGCACTTAAGCTCATAATGCTAGATGGAAATGCATGATGGGTCCCGACTACTAGGCCATGTTAGGTATCCATGTACAATATGCGAGAGAAAATGCAATGCAATGTCATCTCTCATAAAGAGGAGAAAGACCCCCAAAA
>MU224956.1:178110-197123 GCA_018584345.1 Thuja plicata | reverse complement strand
TTTTTACACAACAATGATAACCCTATTCATTTTTTAAGGCACAATATATAGATTCGTATGTATGAAAAGGAAATGTCATTTATCACATACCGATATCATAGAAGGAGAATAAGAAACACAAATATTTATAGATAATAATATGAGTGTTCTAAAAAATAACATGGTATTAATATAGTATTACCTTTTTAAAACAACGATATCATTTGTTCAAATTCCTTCTTATATTCATAAGCATGACACTTTTAAACAGATATATATATTTTATAATTCTCACACCATTAAAATAATGACAAACCTAGTCATTCTATAAGAATTAGGGTATATTACATAGATTCACATGTATGAAAAGGAAACATCTTTTATCATTATCGTTATTTATCAAATTATAACAATCATGATCATAAATAATGACATTATCTTTTCATTGAAAATGATAAATATTCAAATCCATGAGAGTTAAGTAAATCATGATCCATTTTCTTCAACACATCAAAACATTAGAATATATCATTAAATCAAAGATATAATTTCCTACATAAAATACTACTCCTTAGGTCATGATTATTATTCGACCACTTTCATCATCAACATAGATCAATAATTCATAATGTGATGGTAAGACATGCAAAATTTCTTTTAACTTCATTTAGGGTTTACATGAAAACATCACATAATGCTTTAAACTTAATCAAAACACATTCAAGATTAATTGCAATTACATTATGTCTTTAAGGAAGGAAATTCATAAAATCAAACTCCTAAATCCCCTTAGTGACAATCCCAAAATATTTAATTACAAGGCATATGAAAGTGAATGAAAACATGATAATACTTTGATAAGAGAAAAATGGTAAACGAAAAGAAGCTATAAAAGACAAGCATGTGTATGCAAATAGTTACTTCCCTGAACAAGAATGGGTACAAATCACTTTGTTGATATAGGTTCCACCACCACTGAAGGCAAAGTGCAAGAGGTAGACAAGGTAACACCCCACTCAAAAGGTGTGGGAGCAGGCTTGCAATCAAGCATATCAAAGTGCTGAAGCATGTCAAGAGCATACTTTTGCTGGTAAACAAAGATCCCAGCAGATGACTGAACAATCTGCAGACCTAGAAAGAAGTGTAACAGATCAAGATCAGTCATCTCAAACTGCTTCATCAATGCGCGCTGAATATCCTGAATCATAGAAGATGAGCTACCTATGATGAGAAGATCATCAACATATAGCACAAGGATCAAAATCTCATCCTAAAGATGTTGAATATAGACTGTAAGATTTGAATGGCAATGTGTGAAGCCAGTAGAAAGAAGAAAGGAGTCTATCTTCTCATACCAAGCCCGAGGGGCCTGTTTGAGACCATACAAAGAATGCCGAAGTCTGCAAACCAAGGAGGAATCCTGCACAAATCCCTGAGACTACTCCATGTAAATCTCCTCAATAAGATCACCGTGCAAGAATGCACTCTTCACATCCATCTAAAAAATGGCCCATCCCTGAGAAGCTGCAAGGGATAAGACAAGGTGAATAGAGTTCATCTTGGCGACAAGGGAAAATGTCTCAGTGTAATCAATACCCTCAACCTATGAAAAACCCTTTGCAGCAAGACGTGCCTTGTACTTATCAATAGAACCATCAACAACAAACTTAGTACGATACAACCACTTGCATCGCACTAACTTTCTTCCCTTAGGAAGAGAACAAAGATCCCAAGTATGATTCTTCATCAAAGAAGAATACTCCTCGATATAATACCCACCTCTTAGTTTGTTTTTCAGTTTGTGGATGCCAAACTCTTTTAGGCATTTTGATGTATGTGTGGATTTATTCAGATGATTTAGATGATATCTATGTATTACATTTTAGTATGTTATTGATCCATTGTTAGTATGTTATATCTTCGGTGTATATGTGATTTAAGGTCATTTAATGATGCTTATGTATATGTTAGGATTTCATTTCGGATATGGTTTTATGACAATACTGACCTTAGATTTATATGCACATGGATAATTGTATGTTATCATTACTGTTTGATGTGCTTGGTATGGTATGGGATAGAGTCGTAGTTACTTGCTTCGGTGAGATCCACACGATAACCTAGTCTCAACCATTGTTTGCCATATTATATGTATGCATTTATGTTTGTCTTTGTGATGATAGGTTCGCAGGTACTGGGCTACGTCTCCCCTAAATTGGCAGGAGTGAGCGTGCCCTATCACATTAATCTCAATGGTAAGAGAGGGGAGATAGTATTCAGGTTCCATATCCTATCCTAAACCTAATTGTTCTAGTTAGTGGACAAGTATCTGGTTGGCTACCCTTACCGAATTCGTATAGTTGATAGGAATTTGTGTATCCCTTTCCTAGTGCATGTTTGATTTTTGCTTGTTTTCGAGTTCAGGTGCTTGATGTGATTATGTGGGTGTTATATCATGTTATTTATTTAATTAAATATTATTGCAATTGATTATTAAATATAGGGTATTTAATTAATTAAAAATTAAATTAAATACCTATGTTTAATTGAATAGTTAATTAAAGTGCAAATATTGAGTATTAGTATTTAATTGAAAATTAGAGTAAATATGCTTTTATGCCTTATTAAATAATTGAATATTAAGTTGCATGGATTATTGTGCTTTAAATATTTAAGTTATTTAAATTAAAATTGTATTAATTACATGTGCAAGATTTGGTTGAAAAAGTATTTTCAAACTCAAAGCTTTCAACTAGATTGTAGGATTCAAAGTTGAGTTGTGGAATTAAAAGATATTTTAATTAATTAATTGTTATTTTCTTTCAATTTTGGGTGGAGTCCTTTTAGGAGTTAACTGAATGTGTTGTCATGAGGGTTTGCATGTTTAGGGGAAATTGAATCCCATTAGGAGGGAATTAGGGTTTCATTTTGGATTAACAGGTTTTGGAGATTTTGAGAGCTTGGTGTGTGCGCTTGGCTTTGGAGAAATTGAGGAATCTTGTGGTTGCTTGATGGATTGAGGAATTGTGTGAATTCATGGTTTGCATGTGCTTGGATCTTCGTGGTTTCAGATTTGTGGTTGATTTGTTCTTGGAGGGTTTCAGGGTTTTGCGATCTTCAAAGGTATAATCTCAGTTTTCTTGCATTGGATTTGAGGTAGGGTTTGTGATCCCTAAAATGGTTTCAATTTTGTAAATTTTAAGGTTTTCGGTGTTTGATTAGATGCATGTGTTTCATTGTGGCTTATAGGTATTTATTAGTGTTTCTGAGATTTTGGGTATTTACAAAACCCTTAGATCTGTTATTTCTATTATTTATTATAACTTAGCACAACTCAGTTATGCTGGCCAAATTTTGTTGAAAGATTCTTCCTATAACTCCTAGAAATCAATAAATTAATCTAGGTTATAGTCTAAATTATAGTAGCAAAAGAAAATAAATCCTCCCTTAAAAATGTTCTTTGAAAAATTAATTTGATTGGAAAATAAGCTCTCTGTCAAAAAAAAATATAGATTAAAAAAAATATTTACACCAGTCAATTTTAAAGCTATAAAAGACAAAAATAAAAGTCCATTTGGGATTTCCGTTTTCGGAAATAATATATAAAAAAAATATATTAAATTTTGCATGGTGTAAAAGTTTGTTTTAAACAAAAAAAAAATTTAAATGAAATTTTTTTTTATTGTTTGGGAGTGGGTGGTGGGGGCCACCGCACCCCTCCCCTATGCGTGGCGGGCTGACCAGCGCGGCAACTGAGGCTGTCGGCACGGTAGTCGGAGCTGGCCGTCAGCCGGGCCAAGTCCTTAATATAAGGGGACCGACGGGTGTTGTAACCGAGGTGGGGGCCATAGGCCCCCCCTGTAATTTATTATATGCGATTGTTTTTTTTTTAAAGTTTTTTTTTAATGTGATTTTATTTAATTCGATTTTAAATTTAGTTTATAAATAAACTTTAAAATTTGTTTATATTTAAATTTTAATTAGCTTATAATTAGTATAATTAATTTAAGTTAGTTTGAAATTATTAAATTATGCCTTCGTTAATTTAAACGATATTTAACATATTTTGTATATACATATATATATTAATTTTATTAATATATATTTATATGTGTATATTAAATTATATTTTAAATACGTTTAATTTTCTTTTATATGCTTTGAGTAGTAATTAAATAGTATTTAGTTCTAATCTATACTATTTGATTTAGTATATGGTAGTGTTTTGTTTTTTATAGGGATTATTCTGAATTGTAAATGTTGTTAATTCCTTATGATTATTTAGTAATTAACAGTATCATTGATTTATAAATAGATGAGGGTTTTGTATTATTTATAAATTAACCATTATTAGTCAACGAGGTTGGACGATGTAAATTAGATAATAATAGCGTCATTATTGGACGAATTTTATTAAATGCTATATTACACGTAGGAAGTTTTATAATTTTGTAATTATAACTGGAAATTGGTAATATTTCTTAGATGTATTTATAAGTTGTTTTTATAAATAGATCTATAGGAAATGTTAACGTTTTACCAAATGTGGAATATTTAATTATTTCTAGATAGTAATTTTAGTGAATAAATGAATTTGCATAATTAGGGATTATAATTTTGTTTATTCCTACGTTAACATTGTAATTAATTTGATGCTTTCTGAATATGAAGTTATTGTTCCATGATGTGTTTTGGGTGCGTGATTAAATAAATGTGTATTCTTTTATGTAATCATGTTTCGGGTATCTGTTGGGATAGATGACCTTAGGACTTAAATCCAAAGGTTTTGGGGGTTGTACTTTCTGTATGGTGTTATTGTGATGATTAGTTTATGATTTATGATGATGTCATAGTCCTAATTTCTTAGACCCAACCTGGTTCAGTTATGATGTATTGTTTGGTCCTATGAGGACACTGTGGATGTTTTAGGTTTATTGAGAACCTATGTGCACTTGAATGTACAGGTTGTAATTTGACTTATGATCTATCCTTAAGATACTCTTTTGTGAACCTAGGGTAGGTTACCTAGTTGTATGATAGAAGGTGGCTTGTAATAAGTACCGGAGCCCACAAGTGGCTGCTAGGATTTGCTTATTGTAAGTAGTGGTAACAAGTGATAACATAATTAATCTAATTAGGCTGACCTAGTATTAAACTAATAAGATTAATGCCTCACCCATGCTTGAGTGCTAGTATAGGCTAAGATGGAGGATGAGATGATACTTGCCACCTTGAGAGGATGGGTATAGCATCATTGGTGATCTTGTCTGTTTGAAGGATCATTGATGTCATGTATGGTCACTTGGGTGCCATAATCCATTAAGGGATTGTCAGAACTTAACTCAAGGGTTAGACGTACATGATGACACCTTCCTATATACAACTTAGGTTATCTTACATGTGTTAGTTACCTCTGGTGTTGTTTAGTACTTCTTATTATGGTTTAGAGTGCTTCTAGGAGCTTCCTTTGCATTGGAGTATGAGGTAATGTATACCTTGTTTGCGTTCTTGTTGTTTACCCCGTGTGATGGGCCTGTTACTATCTCCTTAGCACGGTGGAAGTGGACCTTTGGTTCCACGTGGTCAGGTGGTAGTGATTCTTATTACCATTGAGATTCTGATGGATTCTTCTTCATGCATCGATGTTCCTTATTGTAGTTTCATCTTCCTAGTCTTTTGGAGACTTGCTTAGTTACTTGATATGTGTTTTGTACCATATGTATATATTGGTTATCATCCCTTGGAGGATGCATTGTATCGTTCATTATGTATTATTACATACCCTACGACTTGTGCAGTGGATGTTGATTAGATAGTATACCTTATGGTATCAGATGTATATGTAATCTTTATTATGAGGTGTATGTAATTGGTTTTAGATTATGTAACCTTTATGCTATTTCTTTATTATTGTTAATCGTAGATTAGTTGTTTAAGTATTTCTATGTCAAGGAAGCCTCGAGAAGTATTTTTATGTATGAGTTGTATTTCATGTATGTCATGTACTTCATTGTGTTGCTTCCACATTGTTATCATTATTGTTTGTAAACATTTAAAAAAAAAATTATTCCATAAACTTAGTGTCATGTTTAGGTTAAGTTCTCCTGGGTTCCCTGGCGGGCATTACACTCCTCCTCCATAGCACTGTCCCACTTAGTATGTCTTATCACTGCTGCAAATGTCTGAGGATCACCACAAATAACATGAATTAGAAGACTAGAACCCGTAACATGGGACCGGGTGCGACGGGAAGTGGAAGGGTCACCAGCCAGAGATCCTACAGCCTCAACTATAACACGAGCCCATCTAGGCATTGGTGGGGGATCCTATGGTGGAGGTAAATGGGGATCACCAATATCATCATCCTCATCATCCTGAAAAGAAACTGGAAGGGATGATGGAGTAGTGGTAAGTGAAGTAGTCTTTGAAAGCAGGGTATCCACTGCAGGAAGGCTCTCATCTGTTAGAGTAGTCATAGCATAGCTAATAATTAAATCATTTATTTATTAGTCTATTTACTCTATGCTTAAGTTATACTTAGGCAGCGCTTATATTTCTCTAGGGTTTTCACCTTTAGGGTTTCGTGATTCCTTTTATAAGGATTCACTTCTTTAATTTTCATTAAGGAGATTGTAATTTGTAATTCATTATTGTTGAATATAGAAGCTTTTTCTGTCAACATGGATTTCTAGTCTCTGGCCTTCTGGCCGCCATAGTTTCTCTTCTCTCTTCTGTCTTTTGCTTCTGTCTTGTAACTGTCATGCATGCAGGTGATCTTGGGAAGATTTGCTGTTTATCAAATCTAACATGGTATCAGAGCTCTCCTGCTGTTTGCTGTTCTTGTTTTGTTGAAGCGCACCAGACAGAGGGTTTCAGAGTTTTTCCAGTGTTTTTTGTTGTGTTTCAGGGGCAGGCTTTGGTTATGGTCACTTTGGGCTTAAACAGACATTACCATTGAGCTCAGAGGACCCCAAAACCCCAGAAATGACATAAAATTCATCCATTTTGGACTACTGGACTCTGAGGCAAAAATTTTTTTGGTTCTTCTACCGTACGACACAAAAATCGAGGCAAAAAAAATTAAAAAAACCCATTTTTAAAGGTTTTTTGGGCGTTTTTAATAGCGCGGGCTTTGTTTTTTAAGACGCACCGCCGCAGGGCCGCCATCGCTCCATCGGGGCTCGGCCACCGGCGGCAGCGCCCCCCTCTGCCCTCAGCACTCCGCCCTCCCCCGCGGCCCCCGCCGCTTGGCCCCTCCGGCCCCCACCGCCCCTGCGGCCCACCCACTGCTGCAGCCCGGCCCCGCCGGCTCCCCTGTGCCACCCCGCTTTGGTCATATGCGTCGCCCCGCCAACGGTATCCGCTCCTCCGGTGGCGCGTTTGTGCCAACCCCCGCGGGCTTAATTACTAAGCGCCCAGTCACATTGCGGACTGTGGGTTTCGAATTTGGCCCCCTAGGTGCGCCATGCACCCAGGGGCCTATTTTTTTAGCCCCTGGGGCTTAAAACTAGGTTTTTGGAGCTTTTTTGGGCCCTCATCACTGTTTTCGCTCTATCTGGAGCATACAGAGGCCTTTTTTGGACTTCGTTATATCGTCGGAAAGCTCTTTCCGACTATGGTGATTTAGATTTTTGGATCTGCTATTTTGACAACATTTTTTTTTGTTGAAGTCCGATGTTCAGTTTTGCCTTCCGAGAGTCATATCTGGCTCATCTGGACTCCGTTTTTGGCAAACCAGATATCGTCGGAAAGCTAGTTCAGTGACCTATTCAGTTGCAAGGGTATTTTTTCTAGATTCTGCTCCAAGTTTTCTCTCCTCCGAGTTTGGCAGTTTATGCACTCTGGTGGATTGCTTGGGTTTACAGGTCCTGGGATCTCTTCTACTGTACTTCTGGTTCACTCTTCTTTCTAACTTCTGAGCTTATATGCTTCTTCTGTAGCATTTTTATTCTGTAAATGCACTGAGATCTGGGATTTTGAGCACCTTGTATGGTTGTTGTACTTGCACTCAATTATAAAGTGCCATGGGGGGTTATGATGCTTTTGCCATTTTAGGTGCATCTGCCTTTGTCAAGTGAGTGTACCTTCCATGACATTAGCCCATGCTGTGTGTCGATGACACCGCCCTTTATCCTGTGTCTGTACTTCTGTTGCACTGTTGGTGTTCCTGGTTCTTCTTTTGCAGACGTTTCTGGCATTGCATTTCAGTGTTCCTGTCACCTCTCCCAGTTCAGCATTATGGGGGGGTTCACCTGTTGGTTCTATTGCTTCCTGGTTTGATTGATCAGCTCTTCAGACATTGTCTTCCCTACCTGGTCATGCACTTCAGTGGGGGTTCCAACAGTCTCTTCTGACAGAGTTTTTAGCTTCATGCTTCAGAGATGCTTCTTGCTCATTCTTGTTCCTTTCTCTGGGACATCTTTTCCTAGATTGAAGGCTCAGTTTCCTTCATCTAGTTTTCTTTCTTGTTTTGGGTACCTGATCAGGCCTTGTTGCCGGGACCCATCTTTCCTACTTTCTACAGTAGTTTAGCTATTTTGTTTCTCCCTAAGTTACACTTAAGGGGGGGGTGTTAGAGTAGTCATAGCATAGCTAATAATTAAATCATTTAATTATTAGTCTATTTACTCTATGCTTAAGTTATACTTAGGCAGCGCTTATATTTCTCTAGGGTTTTCACCTTTAGGGTTTCGTGATTCCTTTTATAAGGATTCACTTCTTTACTTTTCATTAAGGAGATTGTAATTTTTAATTCATTATTGTTGAATATAGAAGCTTTTTCTGTCAACATGGATTTCCAGTCTCTGGCCTTCTGGCTGCCATAGTTTCTGTTCTCTCTTCTGTCTTTTGCTTCTGTCTTGTAACTGTCATGCATGCAGGTGATCTTGGGAAGATTTTCTATTTATCAAATCTAACATCATCAAATTGGGCATCCGGTCAAAATAGGACCTCTCTTGAATCAGGTTCAAACAACCTGTATGCCTTAACATCCTCGCAGTAGCCAAAAAAAATGAGGTGTCGGCTCTTCTGCTCCATTTCTCTCCTCTGAGCATCAAGCACAAATGCCCATGCTTCACTACCAAAAAATTAGAATGAAGATACATCAGGCTTGACATGAGACCAAGCCTCCTCAAGAGTCATATGTCGAATTGCCTTGTGGGGCATCTGATTCTGAATTAGTTGGCACAATTGACTGCCTCTACCCAAAAAGGTGAATCTATGGACCTGGACTGTATCATACAATTAGCCATCTCCTGAAGTGTTCTATTTTTTCTCTCTGCCACACCATTCTATTGAGGGGTGTAGGACACTGAAAACTGATGCTGAAGACCATGTTTAGAGCAAAAATTGCTCAAATCTTTGTTCACATACTACCCCCCATTATCTGTGTGTATCCACTGAATAGAAAGACCAGATTGCTTCCCCACAAATGTCTTAAAGACTCGTAATGAATCAAAGACATCAGACTTGTACTTCAAAAAGTACACCCATGTGCACCTGGAGAAGTCATCAATAAATGTAAGCACATATCTGGCACTAGAAAAAGGAGTAGGAAAGGACATGAGGTCACTATGAATCAACTCCAATGGTGCCAAAGCACAAGTAGCTCATCTCTGAGGAAAATGATCCCTATGTTGTTTACCAAGAACACAACCCTGACAAACACCATCAGTGAAAGAAAAATGAGGAAGCCTAAGAACAAGTGTCTGTGTGCTCATTTGCTGAAGATATCTGTAATTGACATGGCCCAAAAGCTCATGCCAAAGTTTGCTCACTGAATCTGCATGTGCTATAAGATAGGAAATTGTGCCATCAAAAGACTCAAATCCATCAAATCTTTATAGTCAGAATGCAGAGTCAACACTCTCAGTAGCCACAATCATATCAGAATCATGTAAGTCCTGAATAACCACATCATGTGGTGAGAAATCAACTATCTTACTAGAGCCAAAGTGACAAATCTGATAGATAGACAATAGGTTCATTGAAATATTAGGGACAAAAAGAACATCCTGAAGAAAACCCCAAACTAATGCAATAGAACCAAAACCCAAAACTGAAAGATGTGATGAGTTCCCGACAATAATTTGTTAACTAGCACAAGGAGAAAGTGAGGTGACCAACTACTAAGTGTGAGTCATATGGTGAGAGGCACCAGAATCAAGAATCTAGGTGGGCCCATAATTCATTGCTCATGTAGTAAGAGCATGAACTTTCCTTATAGGGGAGCATGTGGACTGAGGAGATAAAATGTGATGCTCCTGCATGGCTTCCTCCAAAGCCTCCAAATGTTTCCAACACCTAGAAACAGTATGTCCATCCTTTCCACAAAAGCTACAGGTCTCAACTGATTTCTTCTTAGTCTTTAAGGTAGACTCAATAGAATTCAAAGAAGATTTACCCTTGGAAGGGTTAGCTGGAGGTTTTGAATCAATTTTCTGTGCAGGTTTGGAGGAATACTCATTGCCTGCTGAATCTTTCTTCGGTTTGGCTTTCTGTTTTGGTTTCCCTTGTGAAGACTAAGTAACCAATGCTTGGTTGGAAGAGCTAGAAGCATCCATTTGTTGGATCTTTGCCTGTTCCCATGTCAACTGATCAAAAAATGTCTCAAATGAAGGCATAGTGTGTCTAGCACCCAAAGCATCCATAGTGGAGTAGACAGTGGAAGAAAATATATGATATTGTCCTCTCAAATTTGAGAGTATCAAGAAGATACACTCATCATCTGTCTTGGTTTTACTACATCCCTGCAAAATTGAGCGTAGAGATTTGAACTTCATCAAGAAGTCCTCAATGGTGGGAAAGATGGTAGGTGTCAAAGAAGTCATCTCTGCATCAAGCTGTAATGCCCGAAACTCATTCACTGTGCCAAAAAAATCTAAAAAATTCCCCCAAATAGCCCTAGGAGTGGTCAAACCATCCAGGTGAAATAGGAGACTATCAGAGATGTTCAGTGCAATCAAGCCCATGACTTCATCCATTTTGTTTCTATGCTGAAGAACCTCAAAAGAGTACTGCAGGACAAATTGGTGTTCATCTAGACATGACCATAAGCCACATGACATAAGTAGTTTGGTCATGTGTGCTTTCCAGGTGTGATAATTGTGTGGTGTCAGCTGGGCCACAGAGGGGTTCGATATTGAGAGAAGAAGTAGACAGAAGTAGAAGGGTCATTTTTGAATTAAATTATAGAAAGAAAATGCATCCCCCACAATGTATAATTTTATTCCCCTATACAACAAAAAAACAACTATAGAAAGCACAAAAAATGAGAAGAAAACCTAGACGCTAGATGTAGAGATGGAGGAAACTAAAGCCTCTAATCCAACATAAAAAAAATAGCTTAAATAGATAAATTAGCAAAAAAGACTAGCACCATCTCGTCTGTCTTAGAAAAACCTTTCCGATGATATTTTATTTTCTAAAAATGGACACTGTATGCACAAGTTATGGCCAAAAAACAAACTGAACCTCCGAAAAAGAGCTCTCTGGAAAAAACCAGACACGACAAAAAATTTAATGGTCAAACGACCGTTGCAGCTGCCGGGAAAAAATTTGATGACCATCTGCACGTCACTAGCCCGTCTCGCCAGAAAAAGTTTGTGGTCACCGGAAAAACTGAAGTCACTGGAAAATTTTGAATTTTTGACAGAAAAGTGACATCAACACTGGATTGCTAACATCATGGATGTGGCGGCTAGCAGCCGGTGATGAGGTGGCATTGGCTAGCGGAGGTGGCAAACTGGTGGCTCCCGGTCGGCGCTGTGCTGGTGGAGAGCTGAGTGGAGGGGGAGCGACATGTCGGTGGAGGGCCGGGTGCAGGCTGAGCTACAGTGGCGGTGTGCTAGCGGAGTGCCTGAAAAAACCCTAAATGGGCTCAAATTTTGAGATTTTTTATTTATTTTTTCTTGTTTTGCGTGTTGTACAGCCTAGAAGGGAAAAATTTTTTCCCAGAGGTTAGTGTGGCTAAAAATTGCAAACTTTATATGATTTATGACTCTCCCGGGCCTTCTGAGCACGATGGTGGTGTCCGTTTTGGCTCAAAGTGCTCCAGAAAATAGCACCTCCTCAAGATTGAAGAAAAAACCCTACAGAAGCTGTGGTTTTCTTCTTCAAATCATGACTTCAAAACCTTCAAACTAAGCAGCAGCAGGGAAGCTCTGATACCATGTAGAAGTTGAGAAATCCAACTTCACAGTTCGCCAAGAACACCTACATGCAAATAACCTGTTGCTAAAAGGAAACCAAAGAGACAAGAGGCAAAGGCTTGGAAAATGTTAGCAGTGTAAGAGAAAATATATTCCAAGATAATGAACAGTAATTATAAGAGTTCAACCTATAAGGTGAATGAAAAACCCTAAAAGGAAAAAAGCTAGGTTACGCATAATAATTAATATAAAATATTAATTATATGCACCTAAGTGATAGCTTAAGAAAAATAGAGTAATAGACAACTTAATAATTAAATCAAAGTGATCTAATTAATAAGTGAAGATAAATAATTACTCTAACACAGGGTTTGCGTCTACGATGGAATAATAATTTTCCTAAAGGTATACGGTTAAAACTGAATGAGGTCAAGGGGGATCATGACAATTGTCAACATCCCTTAACTCGATTACTAGAAGAAGTTCAACTAAGTGACAACACTTAATTAGGTTTAATTATCTAATTTAATTCATTTCTCTTAAACAAATTTGTTAACGAGGTTCATTATATAATGATTACATTAATTAAATCACCCACTCTCCTAGGGTTTAATGATGTGTTAATTAGGGGATCACCCCACAGCGCGGTGGTTGCTGCGAGCCCTATTGTAAGGGTGGTTCAATGTTCAAATCCCACTAGCCACTTGCCATGTCGATTGGTGGTGGGCCCTTGCTGTGCACTGCCAACCTAGCGGGATCGATTGATGAGAGGTATAAGGATGCTAAGACAAAGTCATCGCAGTTCCAATATACAGTTGGTAGTTAGAGGATCCTGACAGCTGGAGAGATAAGGTGTTAGCCAGGGAGATATAAGGAGAGGTCTTCGGCCAGGGAGATATAAGGTGAGGCCGTTGTTGTTGGAGGAATTAACATGATAGCTTGGCGGGGGATGTGTGTGTGCGCTCATTGGGAGGTATAAGGAGCTTAGCGAGGGAGGCATAAGGAGAGGTGCTGCTAAAGGATTGGGAGATATAAGGTGTGGAGAGATAAGGAGAGCCATCAGTTTAGAGGTCACAACATGAGAAAAAAATTGGTAAGGTGTTCACGCCATAGTACTACTAATAATGTAACTTCGGGGATGAGGACCCCCATATGTGTCCTCACTAGTTCAAAGCTCTAGTCCAAAAGTGATTACCGATCAAAAAAATGATGTGTTAATTAGAATAGTTAATATTATCATATTTAATTAACTCCAATAACATTTAGCCTCTAAAAGGAAAATCCCATTTAATAGAGTTTGATGGAAATTACTAAACTGCCATATTTAGTTAAGTTAAGTTGACCCTTATGATGAATCAACATTTAAACCTAACGTATGTATCGTCTATTCATTTTAATAAGATCATTATATTATTATCATTATAAATTAATTATTCTTTTAAAATAATATCGTAATATATTTTATCTCAATCTTTAAAACATTCTAATGTGGCATTTTTGAATTCCAGAATTATTCAATTCAGTGTTTGTTTCCAAAATAAAAAATTGGAATAGGTTTTTGCGAATTCTAATTTTGGGCCATTTTGAGCATTCCACAATTCCACCTCAGACCCTGGAATTGGAATTAAGAGTATTATTTTGGGAAGGAAAATCCATTCCCATTTTTGTGTCAATATTATATTGCTATAAGGATGTATATATATACATGTGTATATATATATGTGTGTATATATACATGTGTGTGTGTATATATACATGTGTATATATACACATGAGTGTATATATAGTATATATACATGGATGTATATACATGAGTGTATATACACACATGTGTATATGTGTGTGTATATGTGTATATGTATCTATATATATACACATGTGTGTATATGTGTATACATGTGTATATACATACATGTATGTATGTATATGCACATTACAATAACTTCATCCTTCATCCTTGAATAGCGAGAAATGAGAGAGGAGCATCTCTTAAATAGAGATGAGAGAGAGAGAGAGAGGAGTTGGAATGTAACTCCCAATTCTATGAATGCCACCATTCAGTAGTGTGTGTGACATGTGTCAAAGTCCTCTTAAGGAGGATTAAACTACTTTCCTTATTAAGGAATTACATAAAATGAGTTGTCCTCTCACTAGAGGACAAAATACATGTAGGGATTCCATAGGAATCTCCTATTTAAAATACAAGTAAAGATTAGATATTCTAACACCCCCCTTTAATCTTTACTTGGGGTGTTTACAACAAGGGGTATGAAACCCAATTTTTACAAAAATATGCAACTTGATCTTCAATATAATGAAGAAATTGTACTGTCTTCAAGTTTTCAAGTGGTCTTTTGAAAACGTGATGAACAAGTAGCTTTGTTAGAGCCAAGAGAAGTGGATGAGTCCTTTAAATCTGTTCAAGTAGAAGTATATGCACATCTTCAAGTAGTCTTGTGATTCATAGGACATGTGGAAATGAATTGATGTATTTAGTGTGCCTTGATGGATCACCTGAAACATAGAACAAGAAAACAAGACAACTATCCACAAGTAGAATTCAATCTCATATACAAGTTAGTATATATTGTGAAATTTGAAACATCAAAGTATAATTTAAGGAAACTCTTCATAGAGATAAAGATAATTGTAAGTGTTCACCAAAATCCAATGGAGTTGACATGATATCAAGATAGAGAAAAAACTCAAAGTTTAAAAATGAAAAAGATAGGTACGATGGAATTGATCAATGCTCTCATGAAAGAAATATACTAATACATAAATGACCACAGACAAGGCCAACTAATAAAACCTGCAGCAACATTGCAACAATCACATGGATATAGATAGTCCACTAATGAGTCATCCCACTGCAAGTGAATGTTTAATTACTCCACAACCTGCATGACTCGCGATCTGAGCAAGGAAGAATGTAGTGCATTATCATGTTAGTATATTAATCAAAGAAAGACGAGAGAGGAAATGAGAAATAATAAGAAAGAATGAATCAAGCACCGAAGTAACTTAAGGTCCTGATTTTCCAAGCATGTTTTACCGATGTGAACCATAAGACAAGATTATGAGAAGTAATAACATATTGCCTTCAAGAAAATGTGAAACAGTAGGGAAGCCCATGAAAATCATCCTCTCATTGAGGAACATAATAAAGAATCATCCAATGCAACTTTCAAATGGAACAAGTTGATAAACATCAACTAAAGCAAGTGCAACCCCGTGCAACTTACAAATGGAACAAGTTGATCAACATCAACTGAAGTAAGTGCAACTTACAAATGGAATAAAATGCTCTAAAAACACAAATTGCAACTATTCAAGCTCATCAATAAAAACAAGTTGATCAACATCAAATGAAGTAAGTGCATCCCAGTGCAACTTACAAATGGAACAAAATGCTCTAAAGGCATAAATTGCAACTATTCAAGCTCATCAATAAAAACAAGTTGATCAACATCAACTGAAGTAAGTGCATCCCAGTGCAACTTACAAATGGAACAAAATGCTCTAAAAGCATAAATTGCAACTATTCAAGCTCATCAATAAAAACAAGTTGATCAACATCAACTGAAGTAAGTGCATCCCAGTGCAACTTATAAATGGAACAAAATGCTCTAAAAGCATAAATTGTAACTATTCAAGCTCATCAATAAAATCAGTAACAATACTCATGAAGGCAATAGTGTAAGATAATCTCATAATCCTGAAAATTTGGAGATAAAGAAGAGATAAATGAAGAGTAACATTAATGTTATGGATGTGAGTTAGAAAACTTCATTGATGGTGATCATGATAACTAATTAAGAAAATCTTTAGACCATTTAGGATTTATTTTAGAAGAAATGGAAATATCAAAATGAGGAGTAAATTCATCATTGTCATCATCACTATGAGGAGAAAATACATCATAATCATCATGAACAAAATTATCATCATCATGATCAACATTATCACTAGGAGGAGTAGGAATATACTTACCATCATCATTTGTTTGAATACTAGCAGGAATAGAAATAGATGCATTAGGAGTAGGGTTTAGGATAGGAGGTTGGTCCTCCATGAGTTCAATAATACCCCTTTTAAATTCATTATCTGTGATATTGGAACAATCATACACTTCATTGTTTGTAATAACAACATCTCTTGCAATATGTACCTTGTTAGTAATAGGATCATAAACTCTATAACCTTTAGTAGATACATCATACCCAACAAAAGTAAATGAAAATAAATTAGAATTGAGTAAAGCAGAGAATAAACAGTTAGAATTTCAGTTTAACTGAATGTTAAACGATATAATTAAGCAAGGAGCTTAAAAATAAATAAATAAATAAATAAATTTGAGCTTCTTAATTTAAATCAAACAAAGGAGTTACAAAGGTATTTAACTGGATTTTCAGAATTAACATAACATAATGAATTAAAATAAACTTAAATACAAGTTGTAGTAAACAATAATGAATCCAAAAAATCAGATTAACACGATTAGTAAACGCCAATATGCAAGAATTTTTAACTATTAAAAAAGTTTAAATGACAATTATAAATTGATTGAGTGAATAGGTATAAACAAAAAATTGTTAAAGTAAATGCTTAAAAAATTAATTAACCTAAATAATTTAATGAAATATTAATGAAGCTATATAAAAATAATGATAAATTAGTTAGATGAATAAGAAAATGTTGAAATCAAAGAATTAAAATAATTTATAGATAAAATGAACCAATCAAAACTAAAATTAGATAAATGTGAACTATATATTCCCTACAAGAAAATAGACATAATTGATGACATGTAATTGATTAAATGTTTGATAATGTTAAGTTGAAGATAATACAAGACATTAAATCAGTTAATAGTTTGTATTCTCATTGATGTCAACTTGATATCATCTATACGGTCATATACAAAATGCAAAAGACTTCAGAGAATCAATGGAACAAAGATTATGCTTTTAGCAATGCATAAAAGTCAAGTATTCACTAAGTGACAGATAACACCGACGGAGTGCACACCATCGGTAAAGGCAAAGAACCAAAGTCACAGTGATACCCAATGAGTAGAATATAGTATTTCCTGATGGAGTAAAATCCAATGATGCCTGATGGAAGGAGATCCTGAAGCTGATTGAAGTCACACCAACGGAGTTGGCAGTTGTCACTGATGACCAAACTGCAGAGTTGACTGACAGAGAAGAGAGTTCAGAAAATGACAAAATATCTAGCTGGCAAGAGCTAAAGATAGACTTAATTGGTTGTTTTCATTGTTTTATTCGACCAGAGTTAAGTGATTGATTTAAAGAAGATTTGTACAGTTGGCATAAAGATAAGTATGAGATAAATCAGGAGTTATGCTTTAAATTAGATTGGCTAAATTATTTTTCATGCCAAGAATCAAGAATCAAGAATCAAAAAATGGTGAATATCATGTCTATATAAGAGACAAGCATAATTCATATCCATAATCACATAAATAGGGGTGAATAGAAAGAGGATGCTGAAGAGAAACTAATGAAGGATAACTTCATAAAGTCTTGATCAATCAAGCTGAGGGAGAGCTAAAGAATTCTGCAGACACCGACAAATAGTGAAGCACAACATCATAGAGTAGAAAGTGTGGAGCACAAAGAATTTAATTGATACATTGATTAGAGAGGTAATATACTTAAATAGATCTGAAAATCTGCAATTCAAGTTGCATTAGAAATAGGTCATTATGTTTCAGTTTAACCATTGAAGCATCAAGTCTCTTAATAGAGCATGACTTAATAGTCTTCTATATATTGAGGTACATCCCGAGGAGTGCCAAAAAGGTTGATTTATGAAAGTAGCACTAGATTTGCCTAAAGCCTATTGACAGTCTATGAAGGAGGTTGATTCAAGGATGGTAGCAAACTGAGTTGCCTGATACTAAGTGACAACCTCTATGTATAAAATCCTCTAACAAGGTCACACCTAACAGTGTGTTTGTAACCTTTAACAGGGTTGGCTCCTAACATGGCTCACTTCAGAAGAGTGAAAATTTGGGGTACCGGTCCTAGTGGTTTTGTTTCCCTTAACAGGGTTTTCACGTTAAAATCTATGTGTTATGTGTGTATGATTTATTACTTTACTATTTTACATTTCACATATGCATTTCTGGATTTATTAGTATACTCTGCATATTTACTGAGTGTCAGTAAATAAGTTTTACTGCTTATCAGTAATCAAGGAGAATAAGGTCAAAAAAGGAAAACTGACAGACAGTTAATTATTATAAAGTATTTCATGGCATGCATCTTGTAAGGGACATAATAATCTGAGGTTTATTTGATTGGTGGTTAGAATAAAGGAATTTTTTTGAAGCCATTGATTCACCCCCCCTCTCAGTTATTACTAACAATTGGTATCAGAGCTTGTGTGCTTAGAAGGAAGGTTTCAAGACCTAAGTCAGGATCACAAGATGAACAGACGAGATGTGCCCAAGTTGAACAATGACAACTTTGCTTCATGGCAGAGCATGATAAGACTCTACTTATCAGGTATTGGTAATGATGTTACTCAATTCATAAATACTGAATATGTGTTTCCTACAAGAGCTTTGATAGTAGATCAATTGAGAGAGAAGCATGAGCATAACTGCATGGTTATAGAGCTTTCTGCCTCACTCTCTGATGCTGAATTTGAAGATGTCAAGGATTGCAAAACTAAAAATAAAATTTGGGAAAAACTGAAGCTTATACATGGAGGCGATACAAATGTTTTGAGAGCCAAGGTAGAAATCCTTAGAGGAAAATTTGATGATCTCAGAATGAAAGAAGGAGAAAACATCACACAGTACAACACAAGAATAAAAGAAGTAGTCAATGCTATACGAGGTGTTGGAGGTAC
>MU224956.1:148044-166554 GCA_018584345.1 Thuja plicata | reverse complement strand
TATATATATACACCTAAAATTGTCCCTTGACATTTAGTTATATTTGTTATTTTCTCCTACCTTTTTTAATTAAATATGGTTCATTTCTCATAGTATTTAAATTTAATTTAAATACTTCCCTCTTAAGCGTATTAAATTTTATTTAATACCTTCCCTTCATTAAATCCCCCTTTAAATAAATTTTAATTTATTTATTCCCCTCATATGCTAATATTCTTCTAAACCAAGATCAATTTAAATTAAATTTAGATTAATCCTATTATAGAACTAGATCCTATCCTACCTCACATCACTCTCAACAAATAGACCTAGTTTCTAATTAACTAAGGTTAATTAGGTTAATTTTAGGAGTCCTACACCCATTAGACCTAATTATTTTCTCATGCATGTGTGATAAAGTTTCTAAAATTTGTCTTTTCAAAGAATTCCAAAAATGTTCAAACAAGGTTTCTTACAACCTTGATGACATTTTCTTACACTTTCTAAAAGTGTTCATTGGACCAAATCTATGTCTTTCTCTTACACATCTATGACAAATCTCTTACATGTGTACTTGAAGTACACATTGACCCATCACATCTCAAGTTTCTCACACATGTGTGAGCAAACTTGGACTCTTGCATGACTTATGCGACTTTCATGTGGCACCTATGTGGATGTGACATACGATCCACCTCACCCAAGTCCTCCAAAATCCTAAAAATAAGAGTTTTCCAAGAGTAATCACCCATTCATTTGCATTAAAGTTATTATGCTAGTTTGTGTCTAGATATGTTTATGTATTTAGAGCTTTTGTACTAACTTGTTTGGTAGCTATTTTGCATTCATTATGGTAGTTGTATTTCACTCTTAGTTCTTAGGTGTTGTATTCATTTCTAGATCCTTTGCATTTAGTTTGTCATACTAGCTCTCCATAACTAGTTCTTGAGTTGTTCAATACCATTGCATTTTAGCTTGCATTTACTTTGCATTTATCATTCCTCATTTCAACCAAGTGGGATTTAAAAATTGTGTTGGGAGAGCACACCCACAACCCTCTCTAAGAGAAAAACAACAAGGCTTGGGTGCCCTTGTTTGGCTCCTCAGAGGTTATGGTGGAAAGCTTTGTGTAGGATTATGTGTTGATATGTTAATGTAGATTATATGATTTATATCTCTAACGTTTACATGTTTGAGCTTGTTCCACATAGGTAGGTTTTTAGCATACAAATTTTAGCATGGCTGGTGGGACCCATGTCCCTGAAATTTAAACAAACTTTAAAACTTTTTGTCATTTTCTGGAACTTGCTATGTAGAGTCGTCTCTGACCTGGAACAATAGTCTCTGCTCTGAAATGGTTGTTTACACAGATTTTTGTCTATGTATATTGTCGTCTCCTCTTGGAAATCGTGGTCTTTTCCCTACATAAAAAGGACCTAAATTTTTTAATGTTTTGAAGTTGTTTTTGATGAATTTTGGTTTTTTAACTCTTGGGTTTCTGTCAAAGGTGTAGTTTTACAGAGTTAAATGTTGTCAAAAATTTTCAAAATTTCCTTTTTATCACAGTAAACTGACTTTGTTTTCTTAACTGTCATCTGTGCAGGTTGACTATCATCTTTGCATATCATCATCGACACCTAGGTTTGGTTGTCTACACTTCTTGAATATTGTGTTGTCATGTATACTATTTTTTTGGTTTTTCATAACTGTCACGTGCGCTCTGACAGTTGTTTGCATCGGTTGACTATCGTTTGCACTCTCTAACATTTTTCTATGCCCTCTAACAATTGCCTTTTACTTTTTTGACTGTCATTTGTGCCCGTATACTAGTGTTTGTGTAGATTATCATTTGTGACTTGGAATTGTCGTCTGCGCTCTATGATAAAAAAATTAAATTTACAACAAAATTTTGTGTTACTGATCCCTCTGAGTTCTTACAACACCTTGAATCTGAAGGCTAACATTAGAAACTAATAAAATTTTAAGTTGCAGAACGTTGGAAGAAGAAAAACATCAAACTACTCATTTATTGTTTTGCAGGTTGCCTAGGAGATACAAACAAACATTGTGCTTTCTTTAATATTTTCTTAGGCACTTTAACAAAGGTTCACTTGTAGTGTCATGTTAAGTGATAGGGGATTATGCTCTTGTCTTTATGAGACATTCAGAAACCCAGACTCATTTAATATTTCACTTAGAAAGTAACCTTGTGAATGAAAAAATGTGTTTGATGTGTTTGGGAGAAAACAACATTAGATACGAGATTATGCTCTTTTCTCCTTGTGGGAAAATAAAAAATCTAGACTCCTTTCATTGCCAATACATGCTTTTGAATTAATCCTTTAGTTGGGCCTTCTGATTGAGGTAAAAAGCTCCTGAGAATGACCCATGTGAGAACAAGGTGTGAGCCCACCACTCCAACTCATGTTAAAAAAAATTACTTCTGGGATTAAAGCCTCGGAAGTCGAATATCGTTTGAGTTTATACTTGGCTCACGCCTGACACAAAGTAGGGTTGCAATGTCTCAATCATGTTTATGTTACTGCTTGTTCCAAGATATTTTGTGGGGCTATATGCCTCAATTATGCTTGCACAGACACAAAGGACATATTCAAATGGAGACCTACACTAAGAACTGTTAAAGTAAGAGCCTACCCGATTCACCCTCAAAAACTTGATAATGTTTGTGTTACCCAAATTTCCAATCGTATGCAATTTTTTCTATAAGTGGAGAAAATGAGGCTCCCACAAGGGTAGATCCCATCTTGTATCATTTCTACATGTTTCCTTGTCTTTATCTTTCTCTCTGCATTATTCTAGGTCTGGTTTTAAACCCTTCAAATGCAAAAAAAACCCTTGAGATCCTTTAAAACCCCAACTCCTTGGTGGCTGTTATAATCCTTCATTACCTTTTTTTCCACTTGAGGTCGCAATTATTCACGTGTTTTAAGTTTCCCATAGTGGTCACCTTTTATGCTTAGTCATGCTATATTTCTTAAACAGTCATTTAACTGTGCGACTGAGCGAGTGAATGAATTATCATGTGGTCGCACAATCACGACGGTCTTGAAGAATGTCGACTTGACTGTGTGAGTGAGTGATGGGGTTATCAGAAATGCTTATTGCTCACTTGTTGAGCTAAAGCACTTAGCACATTTTTTTTTTCAAGTGTGCAATGTGTTCTGTGTTGCAGGTTATGTGTGGTTATCGCTCACTTGCACATGGTTAAAGATCAAGACAGAAAGGTGCTGCGAGTATGCGATTGAAATCAAAGATGAAGATTAATGGCTATTGTTCACTCACCCAAAATCAAGGTATATTCTTCCAAGGGTAGAGAGTGTGCGACAAGATGCCACGTGTTCCTGGTAGGGCCAGCTGAGGGTAGAGACAGGTTAAAGACCGATCAAGTTTAGTTTGATCATATGGTTGACTTAAAGGTTTAAAGACAAAGTGCTCGAGATATAGTAATCAATCCATTAATCCTGAATGACATGTGTCTTTTCTAATCGAGTGGGGCCTGTGGTTCATAACCAAGGTAAAGGTAATCTTTGAGCAAGTTCCATTCAATCCAATGATCGGCATAAAGGCTTAAACAAAAGTTGATTAAAATCTAATGATCAAGCCATTATGCCTTATCGATGCATGGAAAGTTGTCAGAGATTGGACCCATCTGTGGTAAGGTAATCTTTGAGCAAGTTTATTTTAATCTAGCAGTAGCCATAAAGCCTTGATGCCAAAGTGCTTGAGATCTATGCATTAAGGCATTACACCTTGAAGACATGTGTTCAGATCAACTGGGAAGAAAAGTAGAGGATATTGGTCTACAACCATTAAAGGGAGCAATTTAGGCATTTCTAAGTTGGAGATATCTAATTTGCTAGCAGATTTCAAGCAAGAAATCATTAATGATGTTTCTATGCATCTCAACACCATGACTGCTAAGAAGAAACATGTAGACACTGAATTACATTTAGCTAAGTAATGTCCACATTGCTATAAACAAAAGAAAGACTACAGATGTAAGCTGGTGGCGAACCTGGAAAATCAACATTTTCCTACCAAGTACATGAAGATAGAGGGAGACGATGAGAAAGTGTTCTTCCTTTCTCAATGTCGACCATGGGCTTTAAGACAAGGTATGCCTTAGGACCCATTACAATTTTCAAATCCATACAATAGTCAATGGAAAAACCAAAGTTATTAGAATACTCCTCAGTACTCTCAGCCAGCCTGGAATAACCAATGGCCTAAGCAACAAAATAACCAGTGGCCTAACCAGAAAAAGAACAAGTGGCCTAATCAGAAAAATGACCAGTGGCCAAACCAGCAAAACCAATGGCAACCACCATAAGGAAATTGGCAGAAAAATAACCAATGGAGGGGGCCTCCATAGTGGCCTAACCAAAATCTTGTTTTTTCACAACTTCCACCACCAGTCCCACCTCCTGCAATAATACCACCTCTTGCAGCCACTAGCCCCAATCCAAAGCAAACCCAATTACATGCTCAACCGCAACCAAATCCAAATAGCAAGAAACAACAATAGCCAATGTATACCACTGATACACAACAGTATCCTACATATGCTCCAAAGATATATGATATCCATTTGAGGTCAGGAACTACTCTACCTACACCCGAACCTCCTATTATCACAAAATTTGCAGACACTCCTGTAGCATCAACACCTCTTCCAAAGGATACATTGAAAAATACCACCCAATAAACTCAAAAATACAACAAACTGATGTTGAAACCTCAGTTGACTCTCCTTTTCCACAAAGGCTCACAATAGAAAAGCCTATATCCCAAGAGGAAATGCCTTTTGACATTCTTGAGCAGCTGAAAAACATGCACATCCAAATACCTCTATTTGAAGCTATCAAAAATGTTCCTATCTATGGGAAAGCTATTAAGGACACATGCCTTAAAAATCCTGGAAGGAAAAAGAAGGACCCTCAAACAGTTCATGTAATAGGGCAACTTGCTGATATCATGTTGGGAAAGGTAGTTATACCCAAATATTCAGACCCTAGAAGTCAAGTAGTAGATTTGATAATTAATGGACAATCTGTTAAAAATGCTTTAGTTGATTGGGAGTAGCCATAAATGTAATGACTAAAGATATAATGCACAGACTAAGTATAGAGGGTTTGAGAACAACACCAATAGTATTACAACTTGCTGATAGTTCAATAGTCACTCTGGATAGTCTTATAGAAGATGTGGTAGTCACCTTAGACTCATGAGAATACCCTACAGATTTTCTCATCTTATCACCAAAAGTAAACTTTGCTGGACATCCAGTCATCTTAGGGAGACCTTGGTTAGCCACCATTGATGCAAAAATTAACTGCAGATCAGGAAGTATGATAATTTAAAATTATCAGGAAATAAAGAAGCTAAAACTCTATCCTCCTACCCAACCTTAGCCAGACTTGAGAGATCCTATTTGGCTAGAACTAGGGGATGAAGGAGAAGAGGTAAACTCTGTTGCTTAGCTTATGATGATGCATAGACAGTCTTTTCTGAAAATGCAAGAGGAAGATCATGTAATACAAAGTATTCTTACCAATGCATGTATAGTAGCAAAAGATGTTTCTGAAAGTTCTATTCTGCAGCTATGTACCTATGAAGACTGTGTCTTTCCAGCAAGCCCTAAGATAATTAGCCAATTGTTACCATGTGAAGTAGCTACAAGCCCAATACCTAAGATGTTAATGGTAGAGCTAACAACTACAATAGAAATTTCCCCAGGTCACAATCTCCATGTGAACAAGAAGTTGCCACCCCCACAATTGGCATTATTAACAAAACTCTTGTGTAAGCATGAGAAAGAATTTGCTTGGGATTATGGAGACATGCTAGGTTTGAAACCCAAACTTTGCACCCATAGGATCTACATTAATGATGGAAACTTACCACTATGCCAACCTCAAAGAAGGATAAATCCAGCATTGAGAGAAATAGTCAAAAGTGAATTACAAAAATTACAAGATGTTGGTTTCATCTATCCAATCTCTGATAGCAAGTGGGTATCACCTTTGGTCATTGTACCTAAGAAAGGGGGGAAATGGTGAATATTTGTGGATTATAGAGAGTTGAATAACGCCACAAAGAAGGATCATTTTCCTTTACCCTTTATTGATCAAGTCCTGGACACTCTGGCCGGTAAGAAATATTTCTCCTTTCTAGATGGATACAGTGGTTAAAACCATATCAACATTGCTCTAGAAGATCAGGAGAAGACTACATTCACATGCCCCTAGGGCACATATGCCTATTTTGTATTACCATTTTGCTTATGCAATGCACCAGCTACTTTCCAGAGAGCTGTAATCAACATCTTTGCTGACATATCACATGATTGTATGGAGATATATATGGACGACTTTAATACATTTGGTGTCACATTTGAGGAAGCCCTGAAGAATTTGGAAAGAGTACTAATCAGATGCCAGGAACACAACTTGTCTCTCAACAGTGAGAAATGCTTCATGATGATGCAAGAAGGCGTAGTGCTGAGACATTTTATCTCTGAAGCTAGAATCCAGGTAGATCCTGCGAAAATAGAGGCAATTCTCATATTACCTATTCCTACAAAGAAGAAAGATGTTAGGTCTTTCCTAGGACATGCTGGCTACAATAGGAGGTTCATCCAAAATTTTAGTCAAATAGCTAGTCCTCTGTATACTTTGTTTACCAAGGAGGTTGAATTCAATTGGACAAAGGAATGTAATGAATCCTTCTTGCAGCTTAAGAAACTATTGACCACTGCACCCATACTTAGGGGTCCTGTTTAGAATTTTCCATTTCACATTCATACAGATGCTTCAGACTATGCAATAGGTGTTGTCCTAGGACAAAATTCTAGGAACCTAGAGAATGCAATTTACGACATTAGTAAAATCCTCCATTGACCATAATTAAACTATACAGTGACCAAGAAAGAATTACTAGCAGTAGTTTATTCTCTGAACAAATTCCATCATTACATAACTGGCTATCTTATTTTTGTTCATACTGACCATGCAACAATAAAATATCTCATGAAAAAACCTGCTATCACAGGTAGGTTAGCAAGATGACTTCTTGTTTTGCATGAATTTGACATTATTGTAGTTGACAAGCCTGGCAAGGAAAATGTAGTAGCTGATTATCTATCAAGAATCCACCATACTGAAGAAGATACTAAACTGATAGATGATGCATTTCTAGATGAGCATTTGTTTCATATTGCTTTCCAAAGTCCATGCTATGTTGACATAGCTAATTACCTTGTAGCAAACAAAATGCCAACACACTTTTCTTACAAGGATAGGACACTGCTTGTCAAGAAAAGCTTTAATTTCTCTTGGATTGATAACATGCTATTTTACACTGGACCTGATCAAGTAATGCACATATGTGTGTGAGAAGATGAGACATATGACATTCTCCATGCCTGTCATAATGAATCATGTGGGGGACACTTTGCAGCAAAAATAACAACCCAAAATATTTTAACAATGAGATATTACTAGCCTATACTTCACAAGGATGCAGCCTGCTACACAAGGAAATGTGACAAATGTCAAAGAATGGGCCGACCAACTAGATTCGTTGAAATGACATTAAATCCGTAGGTGGTGGTAACTCCATTTGAAAAATGGGGCATGGACTTCATTGGTCCAATAGATCCTCGATCCAATGGAAAGTCTTACATTCTGGTGTGCACTGATTATTTGACCAAATAGGTTGAAGTAAAAGCTATGAAACATGCCTGAGACCATAAGGTTGCATAATTTTTGTATGATGAGATTTTTACTAGATATGGAGTACCAAGAGAAATTTTAACTAACCAAGGTGCCCAATTCACTTCCAATCTAATAACAGAGCTCATGAAATAATATAATATCAGACATAGGAAGTCAAGCCCTTACCACCCTCAAGCCAATAGACATGTTGAAGTTACAAATTGGGAAATAGAAGCCATCTTAACAAAGACAGTTCATTTGCATCACCGGGACTGGAGTAGCAAACTAATAGAAGCCATTTGGGTGTATAGAAAAACTTGTAAAACCACCACATGGTTCACTCTATTTGAGTTATTATATGGAAAAACAACAATGCTACCCATTGAATTTTAACACAAAACACTACGAAAAACACTGGAGTTAAATATAGATATTCCTGCAGCATAGAAGGAGAAATTGTTGCATCTCAAATCATTGGATGAAGTGCACAAATCAACACTGGAGAGAACTAAAATAGTCCATAAACAAAGGAAGAAATGGCATGACTCGCATATTAAGAAAAAATAGTTTCAAGTTGGTGATTGGGCATTTCTATACGATTCAAGATTCAAAGAAATACCAGGCAAGTTGCAGACAAGATGGCTGGGGCCATATGAAATAAGCCATGTCTTCACTAATGGAACCGTCCAGTTGACCACAACTAACCCAGTGCAATTCAAACTATTAGTCAATGGACATCGATTAAAATTGTATCACCAACCTCAAACAAAAGAAGACTTCCTGCAGCAATTCCAACAACAAATTTCAAATGAGCAACATGTAACACTTCTTGCAACAGAGGGTGCAAACCTTCTTCCTGCAGCTCTTCAGTAAAATTCCATCGAGCATGTCCATAATAAAAATTTCACGTTTACATGAAGTACATTCCTCCATTCACTTTCTACTTCTTCTTTCCAACTCATCTCATTTCTTTATCTACCACCCACCCACCCTCCACGTCATCACAATTATCCATTCTTTGCTTTCAATAAGAGCTAAAGTACACTGACACACACCACTGCCACTTTCATTCCACTCTCGCCACCTTTTACTGGCAGGTGCAAAGATCGAATGATAGGTACAAGCTTTTCAATTTTTTTTCCATTTTTAGCGCATAGATTTCGATGATTATATCTAGTACTGCAATAAATATATCATTACGACATTAAGCCAATTCCCTTCCTCATGCCAATTCTACCAAGTGTGGAAACTTGTCAATGTTACATAGGGGGGAGGGAAGTGTATTAATTCCAAATGGTCATTTATATTTATGGCTAAAAGATTTTATGTCACCTCAAATCTGTACTTAGCCTTGTCTCATTAAAGTTCTATTGCTATATTGCACAATTGTCGTACCTTTATTCCTGAATCCTTCATGATTGTCAGAATTGATGTGACTTATAATTAAGTTAAGTGGAAAACCATAGTAAAGACTATAATTTCTCTTGTTAAAATATATCAACATTGTTCATACTAAGTATAACATTCAGAAGGAAGCCCACAGTTTTTAAAAAATGAGTAGTCTGATATTCAAGGAACATGGCATTTATCTTCTACAAGGGTAGACAAATTGAAAATTGGCAAGCACAAATGGGAGGACAGTTATAGAGACACGAGCAGGTAGTACATGGTGTGCTACTTTTAGATGTTGAAGTGGTAAGAAGATTTAATGCATGTGGCTAGCTCAGATACTTCTTAAGGTTAACATAATTTGATGAGGACTGAACAACTGAATTTGCGAGTACATTTGAAGAAGGGCAAGCAACTGTGTGGGGATTGAAAGTGGTCACAATAGAGAAACATATAGAAAAAGTTACTAGATTACCAATGGTTGGAAAATATTACCCTAATGTGCATGATCCTAGATCAGCTAGGGCCTAGTTTACCCTACCAGGCGACCCTCCATTGGATATTACCAAACAAGGGTGCAAAAGAATGTCTATCCCTCCACCGTATAATGAGTTGGCTATGCATATCATCAGGTATTTTACATGTGAAGGGAGATTTTCCAATTTGCATGCACATCATTTCAAATTACTGAGTTATTTAAGGCATAGTCTACTAGTAAATGTCCCAAATTTCTTGTACAATATGCTATGTATTAGTGCTGAGGAGACCCAAAAAGGAAATGCAAATTCTATCACCCACCATGCCCTAGTTAAATTGTTAATAGAAAGATCTCTAAGGGATGCCTCTCCCATGGCATGGTCAGAGTTTGTCAAGCATAAAACCCTACAACCACAGGTTAACCCTAATGTACAAATTGGTCATGATAATGCAATACCAACTGATCCAGCCATTGAACAAGATACCCAAGGGGCAGAAATCATAAATATTCAAGAAAGTGTGCCCTTACCTGCTCATGAGAGAAATGTACCTACTTCCTCCTGAACCAAAGGAAAATGAAAATTAGAGGAAGAACCTTCAGTTCCTACAGCCAAACCACAAATCCCTACTTCTACAAAGGGGAAGAAAAGGAAGTCAGTTCCTGTAGCAACTACTCCTACAGTAGAGAAACCAAAGAAGGCTACTAAGAAAAAGGCTATAGAAATTACAAAAACCCCTGTGTGAAGGAGTCCTAGAATGAGAGGAAAAATCCCTAGATCATCCTCTGAAATCCAACCCACTTCTCCTTTGTAATTTGATGAACAACCCAATGTGCACATTATTCTAGATGATTCCCTAAATCAGTCTATAGTTCCAAAATTTCCATTGCATTCAATAAAAACTTATGAATCCAAACCTGATGTTTACCAAAACAATCCCTGGGAAATCCATCAGGATATTTGAGACATTAATGAGGAGAATGCCTCAGTAGTCCATCAGTCAGCCTAAGCAGAAATTGCCTTAGTGCCCTACAACAGATTTTGGTTAATAAGTTTCTTAGAGAAGTCTTGGAAGGAACAGAGGAGGCAAAGAAACTAGGCAGAAGATTGTGGCCCAATCACCTTGCAAAAACTTCTCTTTGGATTGCATAATAAGTGTGTTCTAACAACAACTTTAGGGGGAGAGGAGAAGAAGAAATTGAAAAGAATAATAATAGAGCAAGGGGAAGAAATTGCAGAATTGAAAGAACAATTGGCAAAGCAAAAACAAAAGTTGGATCATGCCCTCAAATTGGCTGATCATATAATTGCATGTAGGCCACCTCCTAGGGTCTATACCATATGTTTGAAAGAAAATTTACTCTTGTTCTAGCTAATGATGACCATTAAAGATATAGACTCTGAGTTCAAGTTAGCCCAAGAATTTTATGGTCTTTACCAGACTCTTCCCTCATGGAAGCAAAATCTACTTTGTGAACTGTACATACATAACTTCACTATCCTAACTAAGACTGAGTGGAATCCTCTACTCTACATAGGGGATATACACCTAAGGGTATTAATGTCCTGGATGCATAATGAAGCCAACTATGAAAAATAGTTGGAAAACTATAGGGAGCAGGAGAAAACAAAGCCATTACCATTAAGAGTAGAGAGTAGCAAGCCAGATATACTCCTCAGAGATTGGCTCAGTTTGACTTATGAAAAAATTAAGGAGGAAACAAGGGATAAATTTTTTGGGATTCGTACACATGTCTATGCAAAATATGATGGTTTGTCTTACTTTTTATTCTAGAGAGCTCTAGCTAGAGCCAAAAGAAGATGAGGTAGGTTATTCGAGGCATTGAAGAAATCTGAGCCACACAGTCCTATCAAACTCCAAGAAGCTATTTAAAGAGCACCAAAATACATGCAGCTGGGAAGGAAAACTAGACAGGAACTCTGGTGTCCACTCACCATACAGCTACTGATGCTCCTCTAGCCCCTGTATGACATTAATACTGACAGACTTGACCGACTGTAGGAAAATCATAGAGTAGATGTCTGGGAGAAAACAAGGGGCTTCTACTACACCTTCAAAAGCGAAAGGAGAGGAAGAAAAAATGTTGGAGATTTCAGAGCAAATACCAAAAGACATAATGCTTGAGGACAAGTATTCAGCTTGCCAAGGGGAAAATGATGAGACCATTCTAATATCTCTATTATGTTAATCCTTATACTCTATTTTTAAGTATTATTAGAACAATTGTGAGCTTTTGGTCAGTTGAACTTATGTCAAGTACATATAGAATAATTAAACCATGGGTGGAATAGATATGCCATATTATGCCAATAATATATATGTTGTATTATTTCATATTATAATAATCAGAATGTGTGTTCTAACATCTGGAATAATTTGAATAAGCTACTTGTATGAATATCTTTTGCATGATAACTAATCCTGCCAGGAAGTAGGAGTCACTGGGAGTGGTCGACAGCATTGAAGGAAGATGTTAAAGACCAGCTTCAAATGGATAAGCCATCATGGCATTAGAAGACATGGCTACCGCAAATCAGGAGCCATTATTTTAGAGATGCATGAATGTAGCTCTGTTATATTCCCTCTGTATTCCCAGCATGTTGACTTGGTCACCCCGACTTCATTACATATGTCATGGGCTGTTGCGTTTCCTATTTTTTCTCTTTGGCGCAATTTTAGTTAGATAGTTCCTTTTTCTGTTTCAAAATAAAGAAGTCAATCCTCTATTTATAGGGATGAGATTGATATTTTGTAAGTTCAGAGATTTTTGGAATACAATGTTTAGATTGTATCTTGCACAACAAGTTCATTTTCAGTTTCATGTATCATTCTCATGTAATCAGTTTTGAAAGATAATGAAGTAACTTTTGGTTCATATTCTGTGTTCATAGATTAGTAGAAGTCAACCAAGGGGGCCCACTTGGTAGGTGGATTAGAGTAGAAGTAGAATAGATTTACTTTCTGCATTTCCAACATTCTAGATATAAAATTATAGTTTCTTCCTGCAGCATTGTACTTTGTGAATGTTCTTGCAGCACCTGCAAAGATAGTTATAGTGAACGCTCTAGGTTGAAAGAATAGGTTTAAGTAGAGTTTGCAAGTTGTAGCATTCATTTTAGTAAGGATTAAGTGTGTTTCCTTTCTTACAACCCTAGTATAGATTCCTTTCATGTACTTTAATTTCCTACAACATAGGTAGAGTGGCTCTTTAAGGAACTTGGTGCACATACTATGCTGCACCATTTCAAGTATATGTCCCTGGGTTGACAAACTAAATGCACCTCATGGTGGGAGAAGTGATCCTTAGATTGAATAAACTATTCCTAAGAGAGGCTTTGGGCATGATTACTAAGCACCTATTGTGAGGCAGTTCAAGGTCAACAATCAACTATTTCCATGTTCGTTCTCTATATTCTAGATTATTATTCCTTATCTATGTGTGTTGTTTGTGATTAATATATACGGTCATCTACATAATGTTTTAGAATATAAATTTGACATGTGAGCTTTCAAATTGAAGTGTGGTGGAATATGGGTAATTATGAATGGATCAGAGATAGAAAATTTCCACAATCCATGACAATGATGATATGATTCTGGCAATGATTATGTGTCAATTATTAACCATCAATGATTAAAGGTTAAAAATTGACACACAATCATTCCTAGAAGCATCTCAACAATTATGAATGGAATAAACTTAGTATGTTGTATATAAGGGAAGTGCTTGACAATGAATATTAATAATGATGGATAATGAGAAATACAAATGCAATTTGATGTACAATTGACAATATCTTATGTAAGATGATGGTGATTATTGAACACAAGTCGTATGTTTCCAAAAGTACATTATCTATTTTTTTGTTTTTCATGTTTGGCATGGACATGTAATCTAATATCTGAGTAAGATAGGAAAACTATGAGGATATAAACACCAATAAGGTACATGATGAAATTAAAAAATGAGGATGTGAAATAGGAATAATGTAATGAAATATTAATGAACATTAACATGAAGAGAACAATATAAATAATATAGTGAAACATTAAGGATGTGAAATAGTAACCAAGTGTTTAAGGAACAAAAAATTGTGAGAGTAGATAAACCTGAAAATGAAATTAACATGATTTGAAAAATAAAAGGAACAATTCATTTATACATCTATTTCTGAAAGAATGTGAAATAGTAAGTGAAGGATTTGAAGGATAAAAAAGAGTGATGCATGGTCATATATTCTAATAACCAGAGTGGTCGGTAAAACTGTATAGATGTGTAATAGTGTAGGGAAGTGAAACGTATTATAAGGACAAGCATATATTATGATAAGGGTTTACACAAACCATACAAGGGTGTGAACATAATTCAAAGAAAATAAATAATTGTAAGACCAGAAAAAGGCATAAGAAACATATCAAGGAAACCACAAAACCCTAAAGACATGCAAACCTATCTAATCTATCATGAAAACCATTTGAAATGAGAGTATAACATAAATAATGAAAACACTTAAAAATCTCTTCAAATGTAGCTCCCTTGTCCTCCTTTCTTATCCATGAAATGGATTATGTGTTTCTCTTTTGTCAATGACAAAATTACACAAATATTGAAAAGACAATGTTGAAAGAAAGAATACTAGGAGATAGTGGTTCTATCCTTGAGAGAGAGAATTATATCTCAATTTATAGAAATGAGAGACAATTGAAGAATTAGAATGCATAAATCAATGCATAATGGAGGGAAAATGGAAGAAGAAAGACAGAAGCATAATTAGAGGAAAATGAATAAGGAAAGGTGGAAGAGCTCATGGAGCTAATTAATAGGAAATGAAGCACAATTAAGGGATATGACAATTAGGTGAGATTAGGAGGATATTAATTCAATTAATAAATCAATATTCTTCACAAATCTAAATTAGTATTTATGAAATTACAAAAATCCCATAAATTGGAATCAGGAAATTAATTAATTAAAAATTAATTAATTGTGAATACTTAGGAAAAAGGGAATAAATAAAGTCAATTTATTTATTGAATCAAGACATAGGGATAAACTATAGGTTATTCATCCCAAGAGGGTAGATTAGTGAATTATCGATCAAATTGAAGGTATTAATGTTGAATTGAAATGATTTTTATAATATTGATAAGAATTAGGATCAATTTTGAGGATTCTAGAATAGTTTAGGAAATCACGAGGCATCGATGAGTTTTGACAATGCGCTCAAATAATGATGTTTGGAAATGATTGAATAATGCCAATTAAATTTGATGACACCATAGGATTGAAATAGAAATGGGGAAACATAGATGAACTTGGACAATGTTTCTGAAATAATAATGATCAGAAATAGCACTGATGATGTTTTTCAACACTATTGATTTGATAGGGATGGATTGATAACGATAACATCGATGAACTTTAACAATGTTATCAAATAGCTTATTAAAGGAATATGAAGCATCGATGAACTTAGACAATGCTCCTAAAATGATGACAAGATTGATCAGATTTGGAATAGGGTTTTGATCGATTTGAAAATTGGGTTAATTAGGCATCGATGATCTTGGACAATGCCCCAGAATGGTAAGAATGAGTCTGAACAATTCTGAAAATGATTAGGAATGGAATATAATAGGTTTGAATTGATTTAGGATGATTTGGAATGGTTTAATATTGAATAGGATGGGTTTAGGATCGAATAGGATCAATTTAGGATCGAATAGGATTGGTTTAGGGTTTATTGGAACCGATTAGGAAAGTGATCGATTTGATAAAGAGAGTAGAAATATTAGTAAATAATTGAACAATTTTGCAATATTCAATCATCGATGAAAGACACAATGTTTTCATATAATAAAGATCATATGTGCAACATAGAGGAATAATTAGGTCACAAAACAAAATTTCAATTGTAATGCTAAAAATGTTAAAACACGTAGACTAGCAGGCTCAAAACATTTTTAGGTGTCTACATTTTTCCCCTCTTTGATACAATGCGATTATGAGCATTGTGTCAAAGAATCTTGAAGAAAATTGCATTACAATATGCCCCAAGGATAGTGGGATAAATAGTTTCCCCCTCGATAAATCGACCAAAAAATGCATATGATAGGTTGATTTGTTGACAATTACGAGACAAATGCATAGCAACAAACAGATCAAAAATTTGAGGTCAAATGCAAAAGATATGAGGCACATAGTGCAAAAAGAATCACAACCAATACAAAATGCAAGGGTTGCATGTCCATCTAGGCAACCGAGAGGCTATAAAAGGGATTGGAGAGGGATTTAGAGGTCATTTTCACTCCCTCAATTGGAAGAATTGAGATTTGGAGCAAGGAGGATGGATCAAGTGCCAACAGAGAATAAGCATGGGGAATGAGTGTGCAGCTACCGATAGCTAATTGTTGTGAGACCCGAGGTGAGTACATCTGATCCCCTTAATGATTTCTAGGTTTGCACACATTTCTAGGTAGTTTAGGGGTTGAAGAAGGGTCAAACAAGGTCCATAGGGGGTCCACACATGCCACCTGCATAGCTCACATGACCACCTACATAGGTCATGTGCCCACCTGCATAACAAGCATAGGTGGGATGACCACCTACACATATGGTAAGCCAAGCTACGCAGTTGGTAAGCCAAGCTGCGCAATTGGTCAAAAGGTTTGCAAATGGGCTAAAATGGAGTCCGGGGGCTCCTAAACCACCCCAAACTTTCCTAAACAAGTCATGACCCTAGGAAAAGGCCAAAATTAGGTCAAATTTGGTCAAAAGAGGTCCTAGGTTGGTCAACAAGTAACATAAAGTATAAAAAGTTGACCAAATTTGCACGGTGATCGCAGGAGGAGCTCACAATTCCACAGACACAGGAGAGCAGACCGATGTGTCTGGACATCTGGCACCGAATAAGCAGTCATGAGAGGCAGATCCTAGCCTCACTAGGATTGTATTACATCACTTATATGCCCAAGATTAGGGAAAATCGAGGATTGATTATAGCGTTTGCGGAGCAGTGGCATTCAGAGATGAGCTCGATCCACCTCTCGACAGGCGAGGTGATAGTGACTTTGGAGGATGTGTGGTGCATCCTTAGGATTCCCATCTATGGTGAGTTAGCAAAGTATGACCCCATAATAGGGAGGTCAACACTACATAGATTGTTTGATAGCGATGATGATGACCTTGATATCCGGGATTACGAGATCCGGTGGGAGACAGTTGCAAGACAACATGACATGCTGATTGCAATGATATGTGGGGTGATCACATGTATAATAGTGCCTGAGAAATGAGGATATAGATTCCCTATTGGCTGGGGGAAGGTTCTAGAGAGCATGATCATGGAAGGTACAATGTTCGCATGGGGTCCCTATATGTTGGCGATGATGTACTACCAGCTCCATCAGTTAGCGTACATGTGAGGACTATCTATCAGTAGTGGGATCACACTGCTACAGGTTTGGGAATATGAGCACATAAATATCTTTTGGCCCATTTATCAGAGGGTTGTACAACTAGACATGCTGTACGTATACTGTTATCAGGGAGTTCTTGCACAGGGGCCGCTAGGATACACATTGTATTTCAGGCATGAGATCGACTTTCTCAGAGATTTCACATGGTGACCATATAGAGATTGCCCCAGATGGGATGATGATAGAGATCACCTACCCTAATTTTGACATGAGAGGTACCTAATTGGGAGGACCATCATGGGTCACATGGTCATCGAGATGCAGCTACCAGAGAGAGTTCACAAATAGTTTGGAGAGAGGCAGGGAGTACCAAAGGGTACAACATTATTCACTTGATCGAGGGCTGAGGTCAGGGAATGGGGTGTAGCACTCCAGCCCTAGGTGGCATATGCAGAGTTTGAGTAGTTACAACATAGAAAGTGGGGAGTAGGTGTAGATATCACACATGGAGGGACTATAGATGAGTATGATAGATTGTGTGCTAAGCATAGGCCTGTTATTCTTATAGATTTGGAGGTGTCAGTACCAAGAGTACAAATGGCCAGGGATGAGAGCACCGAGGAGGAGGTTGAGGATGAAGAGGAAAAGGAGGATGATGAGGAGGAGGAGGATGATGAGGAGGGTGAGGAGGATGAAGAGAGTGATGAGTATGGGGATGATGCTGACAAGGATCTTGGTGACATACCGATGTAGATGGATGAGGACATGGATGATTTTCTACATGAGGATGACATACAGGTTCCTAATGACTGGTTTCAGGATTAGAGACAGTGCATTACAGAGCTTACAAGCTAGATAAACTAGCTAACACTTGAGAGACAGACATATAGAGTTGCATGGGCTGCAGAGTGTGCATCATGGATTGCTGAGCGATGAGCACTCACAAAATAGATGGACAGGTTGACAGTTGAGAGAGATATGTTGCCCACCTCTCAAGATACAACTATGTCCAGGGCACAAAGAGCCGAGGAGGAGTCATGATAGTTTATCAATACCATCAAAGATGTAGGGGTGTGTGAGATTGTAGGGATGCTAGTATATTTTCAGGAGGAGAAGAGGTATTAGCGGGATATGTATGAGAGAGATGTGCCACAAGATTAGTTGGCACCGAGTTACAGAGTGTCTTCTAGCAGATCCCACTCTTGGAGGACACAGAGTAGCGGGGGAGTGTTAGGACCAAGGGGGCCACCTAGATCAGGACAAACAGGGCACCAAGTAGGAGGGGCCCCATCTTCTAGATAGGACAATGATCAGGAGGACCAAGAGAGTAGGGGTTGATAGGGGGTTCTCTCTAGCAGAGGGACACTTTTGATAGACATGTTATAGATTATGAGCCTGCGGGCCTCAGTGTATACAAACACCTTGGTTTTTGTACTCTGATACTTTTTTGAGATATATATATATATATATATATATATATATATATATA
>MU224956.1:103575-114168 GCA_018584345.1 Thuja plicata | reverse complement strand
GTTGCATTGGAATGAATATTGGTTCATAATTTGGTGGTGGCCCCATTTGAATTATGCCACAGTCAGGTTGAAAGGTTTGATTTGGAACTTGGTTGAATGATTGATTTGAAATTTGAGTACATGGAGATTGATTTGAAACTTGATTTAATTGAGCATGATCTTGGACTTCATTGAAAAATGTTGGCTCTTGCACATGATTGAATTGGGCTTTGTTAACTTTTTCATTTGCCTCATTGAGTTGTAAAATGATTTTTGGTATCTTTAATTTCTCAATGAGAGATTGTGTGTCAATTTCACCAAAAGATTCACTTGGACATCCAAGGAGTTTGGCAATATCCTTTCTACTCTTTATCATCTTTTCTAGACTCTCTTCCAAGAGTTTCTTTTCTTTATCTAATTCTTCTTGCAACTTTTGAATCATGTTTGCGTGGACTTGATGCAATTGATTATTTGGTTGTGTTGATGTCATTTGCCTTGGCTCAAAATCTTGTTGTTGCAAATGTATATATTGTATTTGATCAAAATGCAATTGTGATTTTCCTTGTGATGGAAACATGGGTTGATAAGTGTCTTGTTACCTTTTGAATGCTTGGAACCTAGTGAAGATCTACATGATGCCTATATGCAAATGCAAGATTTTTTTAGATTTTTTGAAATGCAAGGAGATTATGCAAAATGCAATCTAAGGATTATGCAACTATGTTTTTGGATTTTTTGGAATTTGACAAGAAAGGAGTAAAAGTACCAAATCAACCCCCGAGGGTTTTTTGCAGGTTTCAAAGGATAATCTAATAAGGATATATAGATATGATTCCTTTAAATGGTATAGGCCTGGATAGATAGTACAATATAGACATGGATAAGGATATAGATGTACAGAGCATACATAAATTTGGAAGGTTTTAAGCATTGAATATATATAAGTAATATGTTTTGTAGATCTATTTAAAAGGCAAATTCAGCTTCTGGAAGAAATAATCTAGACACGAATATATATATAAATATATATACATACACACACACACACACACACACACACACACACACACATATATATATATATGGGTATATATATACATATATATTCATTTTCATTTATATGTTACACACATATACACAAAGATAGATGTATATATACCAGAGTATCACAGTCGAATAAAGTTTTGGCTAGGATGCAGCTTTAGACTAAATATGGTTTGGTTATGCTTAGACTGAGAAATAGAACTAGAGGAAGGAATTGATAGGACATTTGATCTGATAAAATGAGGTATGTTAAATCCCACAGTCAAAAAGTAAAACAGAGGAATCATATTTTGTTTACCATTCATATATATATATATATATTTATATATATAAACCTATATTTATATTTGTATTCATAAATATGAGTCTCTATGATTACAAATATAAATATACAAAGATGTATAAATAAATAAATAAATAAATAAATATACCCATATAAATATGTATATATGGATGAATATTCAGACATCAAAATGGATTAGTATTACTAATAGAGAAACCAACACACACACNAAACACACACACACACACACACACACACACACACACACACACACACACACACACACACACACACACACACACACACACACACACACACATATAGATGAATGCAAGTACTAATATAGAAACAATATACACATTTTCTTTTTATTCATTTGAAGCTTACTCAAGGCACTATGCTCGAAATAGATTTTGGCTCAGAATATGGCTTCAAAAATTCTATAAACTGGTAATGATGTATAATGATGCTTTTGATGGAAAAGGTAAACCTACGTAGTAAGAACAGTAGTACAGGTAATAAATAGATAGAATGTAGTAAAAATATGACATATGTACAGCCTACAGGAATTTGAAATGGATATGCACAAAATGGAAACTAAATTTAGCAAACTCAAAAAGCAATCTACTGACAACACATACTGGGTCCAACAACTACAGAAAGAAGGAGGACAAATGACAGAAGGAACAGATAAGGTAGAATATAAACTTTTCAAAGCCGATGTGTTAAATAGATAAAACAATCCAGGTAGTTTTGATAAAAAAAAAAGATTACAAAACTCAGAATAGAATTATAATGATAGTCTTTTATTTTGAAGTCTAACCATATCGCCTGGATAGACTACAAGATAAGGACTATTGTCTTATTTATGTTCCCTTTACTGATGTTTTCTCTAGGAGATCGAGGGTCTTAGCAATTCACATTTAGAAAGAATAGGGCTATTATGATCCAAGCTCCCTTGTAGGTAAAGAAACTTAATTTTTAGGATCAGACCCATGATCAAATGATACTTTTTTAGAAAAAGCCATATAATTTACTACAGTACTATATCCTCTCTTAGATTTTATTAGTATAATTAGTATGCAGAATACAGACGGTATATGAATGAATAGATCAACAATATATGACGGACCTCCTATCAAAATAGGGATTTTTCTGTAAAAAGAATGGTATAATCTTATTGAAAATCTTAAAAGGGTATGTAGAGGATATATAGATCTTAAAGAATATCACGTTTTCCAAAATAAGAAGAGAATAGAGAAAATAGAACATATGTTATAAATAAGAGGCATAGACATATATATAAGGAATACATCTTTTTAGAATATCGACGGTTTAACTTTATAAGATGTAACAGGTAATATTAGATTTTAAATCTCCAGAATAGGGCCTTTAAATTTACAAATAGATGAGATGGAAAACTAAAGAGTAATGATGGTCATCCTTCCCATGAAAGTTTCTCATGATATAAAGTTTCAAATATAGAATCAATGGTTATAGATTTAATAGAAGAACATATACAGGTATAGAAATAGATGGACTGAATAGGGGAGCAAGGAAAAAGGAAGCTTAAGATAGAGGTAACATGGTAATCTCTGATCTTGAAGTCTAAACATATCAGTATGGTTGGACTTCAGGTTAGTTATTAACATGGAATCGCTATCTCAAATGTATTAATTTCATTATATCTTCGACTCAGATCAGGTAATGAATACGGATAAGGAAAGAGCTTTAATTAATAGAGGTATTTTCATACAGGAATGTATACAAATTGAGATGTAAATGTAGATATGAATATATAAGAATATATATAGACATATAAATCTAAACCCCTATTTATGTATATAAATAAGTATATGCAAAGAGAAAGAGTAAACATACTAGATGTGTACATCCATTTATATAATGGAAACATGATATAATTCCCACATACTGTGGTAAGGACAGGGGTGTTATATATATATATATATATATATATATATAACCAAACATCTGGGATACTCTTTAGACAAACACCAGTTTTAATTTATGAATCCATAAGCCTGCTAGAGGCTAGAATAACATTTCTAGTACTGACAGTTGATTAAGAAGGTTCATTTTCTTAATAATTAGAAAGAATGTAGTTTCGAAAATCAATATGACTTCTTATAGGAATAGGGTAACTGCTATTTTTTAGTAACTAAGCATATGCAAAGTAATCTGTGGTTTCAATTATAGACAAAACCCCCAACATAGATATATGATCTGGTGAAGTTCTATGCTGTACTAATGATTAATGCTTCTTAAAGATGATTATTTATGCTTTTAACCTTATTTTTATGATCTAATTCTTATAATGCGCTATATAAGTTATAGAACAGTTCTATCTGTTGGAAAATGAGAGCATTATGGTTTACACCTCAGTAGAATCAGGAATACAAATTTAACTTATGATAACATAATTACTAACTAAATCCATTAGAACTAGATCTGGCTTCCTATGTGACAAAATGTGTAGGAACAGACTAATCACAAGTGAGGATCTCAGCAACATGGACATGATGAATACTGACACTAAAATTTATAGTAGATAGGCAATCAAGAAGTAGTCCAAAAGCAAATCCCTTGTATCTGGATCATTGTAATGAAATAGTACAAAATGAATTTGGGTGAGAGAATATCCTCAAATCTGTGAAAATATTGTAAATGAAGGAATGCCTTCATAAATATCTGTAAATGAGGGAATGCCCTCAAATATAACTATATGTACTTTGATGATCTGGACCTCAGTCCCAGGTGAGACTAGAGGTTTTCTTCTCCATTCTTTCCTACCAGTGCCTGCAATGAATGGAGACTATTGTAATTTGTTAAAAAATTAATAAAAAACTTTGGCCTAGGCCTTTTACCGATCAAAAAAAAAGAAAAAAAAGAGCATAACCTTATGAGGTTGAATAAAAATCTTTACTTGAAAAAGGGGATTGAGGGACAAGGGACAATTTTGATAATAGAGAATGGGTCAAATCCATCATGAAAAAGGTGGAATGTGACCAATTGATAGGGGGGTTTGAAATTTGGGAATAGGGGACCAAGTAAAGATCCTATTTTCAGCGTCATAAAGAAATGTTCCATGATTTGGATACTTTCTAGGATTTTTGCAAAGCTCTTAGAGAGGATCTAAGATGAGTTATGTATGCAAGAGGACTATGATTAGGACTTATGGAAGAGGGAATATAATGAGGATTATGATGAGGCATAAAATGCAAGGGAATGTTTGAAATGCAAATGCAAGTAGATTATGACATGAATATGTAAGATGAAGACTATCAAGCATGCCAAGAGGTTCCAAGTGAAAATTTTAAGGTTCCATATGTTTACTCAAAGACAAGGTGTTTTTTGGACCAGTTGATTATTTTTGAATCTGATTTGGAAAAAGTGCTCTTTAAGAAGAGTGTTTTTAAGATTTTGCCTTTTTTATTAAAGTTTGAAACACTCACGCAAGACACATCATTGAGAATGGTTGTTGTAAAAAGAAAAAAAAACCAGATCCTAAGGATAGCAAGGACAATATCTGTTGAATCCCCACTTGAACCAAAGTTCAACCGCGCTTACTTATAGTAGACAACCTAGAAGCTTGGAGGCATGGGCTCCTCCTTATAGTGAACTCACTTCTCAGGCACTCCAAGCTTTAAATCCCAAAGGACATCACTTCCTAAGGGACTTTTGTCTCGAGTAATAATTGCAAAAGTGTGGGGTGTCTTAGTTGGTCTCTGACCTTCTGTGCAAATAGATAGAAGGTTTTTGGATACTACAACATTGTGTTTAGTAAAGGCATCCATTTGGGTGGTTATACGTGTGGCAGATTAGCTCCATTATGGAGGCCTCCCAGCCTATAGAAGTTATGTTCTATAGGTTTTTACGCACCACAAGGGTGCTAAGGGAGATCTTCTTCCCAGTATAACATATTCAACATCCGTTCATTGTGAGATTAATCACAATGACATATTTTCTATATGGGTTTAGATGGGCTTGGCTTTAGCTTGTTACTGGTTGGGAAATCCACTCTCACTGGCTCTATTAAAGAACTTGGGAAGTAGCCACACTAGAGGACTTGCATGGTTTTCTCTTACACCCAAGATCCATGAAGGCGAAGGGAGAGGATATGTCCATATATTTCTTAGGGTTTACATGAACTAAAAGACACTTCAGACATATGAATGAAATGATTCATTTTAAAGAACCAAGCTGAAGTGTTTTCTAACTATTAAAAAAACACATGAAAGTTTCAAAAAACACACAAGGTCTTCTAGAAACGTCCTGCATGAAAATTGTTAGTAGTTTTTATGATTCATTCTTCATCCCACGACTACCAAAATGTTGCACAAATTATTAGTAAGACAGAAATCCAGTATGCTAAGTGCAGAAACAGATTTAGGAATGCATAAAATAAGAAACTTGAATGAAAAACATCAATTTTACCACTTGCGCAAGAACAAGCTACCACCTGTGGAGAACCAGGGTACCAACTACGCAGAAACAAGCAACCAACTATGCAGCTTCTGACCACTTGCGCAGAACTTCAAACCAAGTGTGCTACAACTGATCACAGACAGGACTTTAAACCAACTGTGTAGGACTTAACCACCAGCGTAGAACCAGTGACCACTTGTGCAGAATTAGTGACCACCTTCGCAAAACCTGTGACCACATGCGCATAACTCTTCCAAAACCTGCAAAAAGGCACAAAAACACAAACAAATTATTAGTTAGGCATGTTTCACATCGGGTTCACCAAATGTAAGACCAAAAAAAGGCATAAGAAGCATATCAAGGAAACCACAAAACCCTAAAGACATGCAAACCTATCTAATCTATCATGAAAGCCATTTGAAATGAGAGTATAACATAAATCATGAAAACAATTAAAAATCCCCACAAATGTAGCTCCAATGTCCTCCTTTCTTCTCCATGAAATGAATTATGTGTTGCTCTTTTGTCAATGACAAAATTACACAAATATTGAAAAGCCAATGTTGAAAGCAAGAATACTAGGAGATAGTGGTTCTAACCTTGAAAGAGAGAATTACATCTCAATTTATAGAAATGAGAGACAATTGAAGAATTAGAATGCATAAATCAATGCATAATGGAGGGAAAATGGAAGAAGAAATATGGAAGCATAATTAGAGGAAAATGAATAAGGAAAGGTGGAAGAGCTCATGGAGATAATTAATAGGAAATGAAGCACAATTAAGGGATATGACAATTAGGTGAGATTAGGAGGATATTAATTCAATTAATAAATCAATATTCATCACAAATCTAAATTAGTATTTATGAAATTAAAAAAATACCATAAATTGGAATTAGGCAATTAATTAATTAATTGTGAAGACTTAGGAAAAAGGGAATAAATAAAGTCAATTTATTTATTCAATCAGGACATAGGGATAAACTATAGGTTATTCATCCCAAGAGGGTAGATTAGTGAATTATCGATCAAATTGAAGGTATTAATGTTGAATTGAAATGATTTTGATAATATTGGTAAGGATTAGGATTAATTCTGAGGAATCTGGAATAGTTTAGGAAATCATGATGCATCGATGAGCTTTGACAATGCGCCTGAATAATGATGTTTTGAAATGAATGAATAGCGCCAATGAACTTTGATGACGCCATAGGATTGAAATAGAAATGGGGAAACATTGATGAACTTGGACAATGTTTCTGAAATAATAATGATTAGAAATAGCATTGATGAGCTTTGTCAACACTATTGAATTGATTAGGATAGATTGATAATGATAACATCGATGAACTTTGACAATGTTATCAAATAGCTGATTAAAGGGATACAAAGCATCGATGAACTTGGATAATGCTCCTGAAATGATGACAAGATTGATTGGATTTGGAATAGGGTTTTGACCGATTTGAAAATTGGTTTAATTAGGCATCAATGATCTTGGACAATGCCCCAAAATGGTTAGAATGAGTCTGAACAATTCTAAAAATGATTAGGAATGGAATACAATAGATCTAAATTGATTTAGGATGATTTGGAATGGTTTAGGATCAAATAGGATTGGTTTAGGATCGAATAGGATCGGTTTACCATTGATCGGAGCCGATTAGTAAAGTGATCGATTTGATAAAGAGAGTAGAAATATTAGAAAATAATTGAACAATTTTGCAATATTCAATCATCGAAGAAAGACACAATGTTGTCATATAATAAAGATCATATGTGCAAGATAGAGGAATAATTAGGTCACAAAAGAACATTTCAATTGTAATGCTAAAAATGTTAAAACACGTAGACTAGCAGGCTCGAACCATTTTTAGGTGTCTACATTTTGCCCCTCTTTGATACAATGTGATTATGAGCATTGTGTCAAAGAATCTTGAAGAAAATCGCATTACAATATGCCCCAGTGATAATGGGATACATAGGTGCACCCTCAAGAAATTGACTGAAAAATGCAAATGATAGGTCAATTTGTCGACAATAACGAGATGGATGCATAGAAATGAATGGATAACAAATTAGAGGTCAAACACAAAATATATGAGGCGCAGAGTGCAAAAAGCATCATGAAAAATACAAAATTCAAGGGTTGCACATCAATCTAGGAAACCAAGAGGCTCTAATAGGGATTGGAGAGGGATTTGGAGGTCATTTTCACTCTCTCATTTGGAAGAATTGAGCTTTGGAGCAAGGAGGATGGAGCGAGTGCCAACGGAGAATCAACATGGGGAACAAGTGCACAGCTACCGATGGCTAGCTGAAATGGGACCCAAGATGAGTAAATATGAGCCCCTTAGTGATTTCTAGGTTTTCACGCATTTCTAGGCAATTTAGGGGTCAAAGAAGGGTCAATGGGGGTTTGCAGGGGGTCCACACCTGTGACCTGTGTAGCTCATGTGACCACCTATGCAGGTCACGTACCCACCTACACAACAAGCATAGGTGGGATGACCACTTGCGTTGCCTGTGTAGGTGGTAAGCCAAGCTGCACAATTGGTAAGCCAAACTGTGCAGTTGGTCAAGAGGTCTACAAATGGGATGAAATGGAATCCGGGGGGTCCTAAATCACCCCAAAATTTCCTAAATAGGTCATTACCATAGGACAAGGTCACAATTAGGTCAAATTTGATCAAATAGGTCCTAGGTTGCTCAACAAGTAACAAAAAGTATATAAAGTTGACCAAGTTGCATGGTGATTGTAGGAGGAGCTCATGATTCCACATACATTTGAGAGTAGACCGACGTGTTTGGACATCCAACATTGACTGAGAAGTCATGAGAGGTAGATCCTAGCCTTGCTAGGACTATATTCCATCACTTATATGCTTGAGATTAGGGAAAATCGAGGCTTTTTTACAACGCTTGTAGAGCGGTGGCATTTAGAGATGAGCTCCTTCCATGTACCAACAGGTGAGATGATAGTGACTTTGGAGGATGTGTGGCACATCCTCAAGATTCCCATCCATGGTGCGTTAGCATAGTACAAACCCCCAATAGGGAGGTCAACACTACATAGATTGTTTGACATCGATGATGATGACCTTGATATCCAGGATTACAAGATCCGGTGGGAGACAGTTGTGAGACAAAATGACAAGCTGATTTTAGTGATATGTGGGGTGATCGCATGTCTACTAGTGCCTGACAGATAAGGAAATGACTTCCCTATAAGCTAGGGAAGAGTTCTAGAGCACATGATCATGGAGGGTACATTGTTCGCATGGGGTCCCTATATGTTGGCGATGACATACTACTAGCTCCATCAGTTAGCGTACAGGTGGGACTATCTATTAATAGTGGGATCAAACTACTGCAGGTTTGGGCATATGAGCACATAGCTATCTTTTGGCCCATTTCTCAGAGGGTTGTACAACCACACATGCCATACATATACTATTATCAGGGAGCACTTGCATAGGGGCCACTAGGATACACATTGTATTTCAGGCATGAGATCGACTTGCTCAGAGATTTCACATGGCGGCCATATAGAGATTGTCCTAGATGGGATGATGATAGAGATCACATACCCTACTTCCAACATGAGAGGTACCTCATTGGGAGGACCATCATGGGTCACATGGTCATCGAGATGCAGCTGCCAGAGAGAGTTCACAGACAATTTGGGGAGAGGCAGGGAGTACCGATAGGTACAACATTGTTCGCTCAATCAAGGGCTGAGGTCAGGGCATGGGGTGTAGCGCTCTGGCCCCAGGTGGTATATGTAGAGTTTGAGCAGTTACGACTCAGAAAGTGGGGAGTAGGTACATATATTACACATGCAGGGACTATAGATGAGTACGATAGATGGTTTGTTGAGCATAGGCCTATTCCTATGACAGATCTGGAAGTGTTAGTAGCGAGAGTATGGATGGCCAGGGATGAGAGCATGGAGGAGGAGGATAAGGATGAGGAGGATGAGGGGGATGATGAGGAGGAGGAGGATGATGAGGAGGGTGAGGAGGATGAGGAGAGTGATGAGGATAGGGATGATGCTGACAGGGATCTTGGTGATATGCCGATGCAGATGGATAAGTACAGGGTTGATCCGCCACATGAGGATGACATACAGGTGCCTGATGACCGGTTTGAGGATCAAAGACAACACATTGTAGAGATTATGAGCCAAATAGATTGACTAGCACTTGAGAGAGACACAGATAGAGCTGCATGGGCTACAGAGCATGTGTCATGGATTGCTGAGCGATCAGTGCTCACAACACAGATGGGCAGGTTGATAGTAGAGAGGGATATCTTGCTCACCTCTTGAGATACAACTATGTCTAGGGCACAAAGAGCCGAGGAGGAGTCACAATATTTAATCAGTACCATCAGAGATGCATGGGTACATGAGATTGCAGGGACACTAGGAGATTCCCAGGAGGAGAAGAGGTATTGGCAGGATTTGTATGAGAAAGATGTGCCACGCGATCAGTGGGCACCAAGTTATCAAGCGTCTTCTAGCAGATCACACTCCTGGAGGACACATAGCAGCGGGGGAATGTTAGGACCGAGGGGGCCACCTAGATCAGGATAGAAAGGGCACCAAGTAGGAGGGGCCTCATCTTCCAAAAAGGACAGGGATAATGAGGACTGAGAGAGTAGGGGTTGACAAGGGGTTCTCTCCAGCAGAGGAACACTTTTGATAGACATATTATAGATTATGAGCTTGCGGGCCTCAGTGTATACAGACACCTTGGTTTTTGTACTCTGATACTTTTTTGAGATATATATATATATATATATATATATATATATATATATATATATATATATATAT